>JASAUF010000411.1:8995000-9287500 GCA_030180095.1 Magnolia changhungtana | reverse complement strand
CCACCATGATGTCTGTCTGAGATATACTGTCCATCAGTTTCACTAGATTATCTTAGGGTGAGATCCATAAATGAAGCAGATACAATACTCAGGTGGGCCACACCACAAGAAACATTAGGGGTTGAACGCCCAACATTGAAATCTTCTTGGAGCATGAAAGGTGTTTTTTTTTTTTTTTTCTTCATCCCAGTGGAGATGAGCTTATGAGCGGGTTGAATGTCATATAAACATCATGGTAAGGGCCGTTTTCATCGCCCATGTTTCTTGTGGTGCGGTCCACTTGAATATTGGATCTGCCTCATTTTTTGGATATATTCCTAACATGAGCTGAAGAAATCGATGGATGGAGTAGATTCCATACAGACATCTCGGAGGACCCAACAGAACTTTGGATTACAGGAACCACCTGTAACGCCTGAAACTCGCCTCACATGCCACCTAAGCCAGAATCCTCTACATTGTCTACAATACCGGTTTTACGCGCAACCAAGCTCTTTGAGACCCACCCATATCTGAGGACCCCACATGGTAGATGACCATATGAGGACCATTCACATAGAAGGTCCCCACATGATAGATGACCATATAAGGACAATTCACATAAAAGTTTGGCCCCTAATGACAAATGACGCACAATCAAGACAGGTCCTACTTGATGGACAGCCCACTCCAAAATTGGGCCTTGCATGATGGGCGGTCCACATTAAAGGCGGGTAGCATGATGGACGGCTTACATCTAAGGTGGGCCTCGCTTGATGGATATCTCATTTCGAAGGTGCGCCTCACAAGGTAGATGGTCCACATTGAAGGTAGGATGAACAGTTCACATTGAAGTCAGGGCCAAAGTAGGCCGAACATAATGAACAGTCCACATTATAGGTTGAGCTCACATTATGAACGGTGGATATTAAAGGTGGACTGAACAAACTTGAGGGATAAGTACTTAGAAATCAAACCTACTTTTTTGGCTTATAAGTATACTTATCCACTGAATAAGCAGAAACCAAGATTAGCTATTCAAGGCATAAGTAGAATCCAAACGTTCCTTTAAAGTTTAATCTGAACGGTTGGCTGTTTTACATAGCCATTTGCTTGCAATCGTCATTTAGGATCTCATAAAGTATGCTAACCTTGGCCAATCCATGTAGAGGCCCACCTTCTGAATTTTCCACCCATCATCACTACTGAACGGCCCAAATTGACGGAAATTCTTGAGCTTCTTCGGTTATGATTGTCAATGGGTCGGGCTGGCCCACGGTCTTTCAGGTCTGGTCCACTTTGGGTTAGAGTCGAGCTGAAATATTAGACCCAAGGGCTAGGACCGGCTAAAGCCCGTCTAGTAGCTGGGCCGGGCTAGGACTGACCAAGCTTGTCAGTCTAGCCCAGTCTATTTGGGGTTTCAAGAGTATTTTTATAACAACCAGGTCATGCCTAATGCACGGCCCAGATTTTTCACAAAATCATATGGCCAAGCTCAAGCTCGGATTTTTCACAAAACCACAGATTGGGCTTGGACCTGTTTGGGTCGTAGAACAAAAACAATGGGGCCCATCTGATGAAGGGTCTTGTATGATAGCATCCAAAGAGTAGCAAGAGGTTTATGAACTTCGAACATGACTCGCCCAACTCAAACCAGACCCAACCACCAAAACCCGCAAAAAAAGCAAGCAGTTGGAGCACTGTCACTTTCAACAACAACCATGGTGTCTCTTTGCACGCACGTGCTTTCTTAAAAGATACGTATGAAGGGGTGGATGTTTGCTAACTTCACACGCACACGTGTTTGAGACTCCTGCCCTTCCGCAAGCAAGCACACGTTCCAATATGTAAGCTTGATTAGATGTTTTTTTTTTTTTTTTTTTTTTTTTTTTTTTTTTTAAATACACACGCGCACACATCCCCACACACTCACACAATAGTGGGATTTCACCACCTATGTATACTCGAACCTTGACCGGCTGTTGAAACTCCTGAGAGTCTACCACCGGAGCAAGAGTAACTCAATCGAGAGACGGTGTAGATCTTCTGATCTGAAAATCAGGATACTGACACCAAGGTGGGCCACCGCATACTGAACAAACGGATAGAAAAAATTGTTTTACCACCATTTTACAATTACACGGTATACTGTGACCGACGTGAGAAATGAAACTGTCTCTCTTGTTTTTAAAAGATAAATATCTAAACCAGATGGAAAGCTCAGATCTGGCACACGTGTTTCATTTCAGCATGTTTGCCTGCGTGTGGATGGGCAGGGTTGCATACGCGTGGATTTAGGAAACCTCTACTGAAGGGGACGTGATTTGGCTGCGACCGAAACGAGATGCGGGTGGGACCCTGACCGTGGGGTCTACCTCAACGTATAAGTTGTATATCTACACTGTCTATCCGTTCTTGTAGGTCATTTTAGTACCTAATTCAAAAAATGAAGGAGATCCAAATCTCAGGTGGACCACACCACAACAAACAGGGTTATTGACTATTAAAAGCTTTTTGTGGGGTCCGAAAGTTTTGGATTAAGCTTATATTTGTTTTTTTCCCTTCATCTAGGTCTGTGTGACCTTATCAACAGGTTGGATGGAAAATAAACATTACGGTGTAACCTGAGAAGTTTTCAATGGTGAGGGTTTAATGAAGTGGTGTGGTCCACGTGAGATTTGTATATGTTTCATTTTTGAGTCCATGGTCTAAAATGAGCTGGCTCCGTGTCGCAGCTAAAGTCGCGTCCACCAAAGGGATATGATCCCAGATTCCCCCAGGACGTTGAGAGAGAGAAAAAAAAACAATATGAAGAAGAAAATAATAAAATCGATTGGATCATTACAACCACCCTATCATGGCCTACAGATTGGGCAGTCAATATCATCGATGAAAGAAGGTCCAAGTAGTAATTTAAAGCATCTGATAGGTGGGACATCACCCATTTCTTAGGAAACGGACCGCCTACTCTCCCTGCCACCAGCCTGATGGCTGGTCTCGTGGGTGCTCTTTGGGCCCCGCCATGATGCATGTGTTTCATCCATTCCGTTCATCCATTTTTACATATCAATTTAGGCTTGATTCTAAAAATGAGAGGGATATAAATCTCAGGTGGACCACACCACAGGAAAACAATAGTGACTGGATATCCACCATTAAAATCCTCCTAAGGTCCACTGTACTGTTTATTTGACATCCAATCTGTTGATTAGGTCATACAGGCCCAGATTAAGGGAAAAACCAAAAATCAGTTTGATACAAAACTTTTATGGCCCCCAAAAGGTTTTTAATGGTTGATGCTCATTCAACACTGTTTCCGCTAATGTGGTCCACTTGAGATTGGGAAATATCTCATTTTTGATCTCATACCGTAAAATGATCTGTAAAATTAGATGGACTGCATGGATGAAACACATACATCATGGTGGGGCCCACAGACCACCGACAACCAGCCATTGGCTTGTGGCAGGGGGAGTAGCCAATCCGTTTCCCATTTCTCAAGCTCCTGAAGTATCACTTGGATTAGACAACACTAACCATCAAATCCATAGCTTGGAGAAGGGATGGTTAAATAAGAAATGACAGAATTTGGATGGTTGGGATCATCTTATTGAAATGCTTTTTTTCACGTGACTCATAAATTGTGAGCTGGACCTAATTTCCACTTCGGATTGACCTTCGGACAGTCTACATTTCCTTAAGTAACCGAAGCAATGTATATTTTACCTCCATGTAAGCGCAAGGAAGAGCCTAAGGTAAGGCTGCAATTGGATTCTAGCAAGCCCAAATAGAATTGATCCAACTTGAGTTTGGAAGGAGTAATCAAGGTCCTCAGGTTAGGTTCAAGAAAATCCCAATCCCATTTAAACTCAGTTGGTTTGAGTTAAGCATAGTTGGAGAGGCCCCACACAAGTCATGGCAAGCTCCCTAACTTTTTATTTCACTCCCAAGTCACCCCCCTAATTATAAGGGGTATGCACCCAGTTAAAAATTATTAAGAGACTGCATGTTGGGGAATCATGGAAGCAAATTTTGAATTTGAATCAAACAAGAAATACATAATGTAAATAAGTACAAAAAAAAATGCATGATTTTTACGTGAAAAACTCTTGTAGAAAAAAACTACGGCACAAAGCGACAAGCAAATTCACTATGATAAATGAATTACAAGATATGGATGCACTTACATAGATGCAAATCCATAAAAAATCATCTCCAAAATCCTAACTTTCTCTTCTATAACTATTTAATGATGCCTTGGAATACCCTAATCCCGATTACATCTTATATATATAGTGTTACAATCGAAATATGAACCAAATCGCACAATTACACAAAAGTGCGCGTGGCGTCGATCTAAGCATCGATTGAGTAGCCTTCAATCGATCAAGTGGGGGAGTTCGAGAGTAACATTGCCTTCCTCAAGTACCTATTAGATAAAATGATGACGAACATTAATATGTTTAGTTGTAGAATGGTAAACCGAATTTTTTACTAAGTTGGTCGCGCTGCATAGGCAATCACCCTGTCCTTTTGCATAAAGACGTAACCTAAACCAACACGAGACGCGTCGGTATATATAGTATATCTGACTCCTTGCTTTGGTAATACTAGCATAAGGGAGGACGTCAGCTTGTCTTCAGCTCCTGAAAAGCTGCTTCTGCCTTCTCATTCTAGGTAAACTTAAGATCCTTCCGAGTCAGCTGTGATAACGGTCTGACAATCTTGAAAAAGTCCCTAATGAATCGACGGTAGTAATTTGCCAGACCAAGAAAGCTCCTCACTTCAGTAACCGAACCGGGTTGCTCCCAGTCCTGAACTGCGGCTATCTTAGCAAGGTCCACAGCTATCCCTTCTTTAGACACCACATGTCCCAGGAACTTGACTTCCTCCTTCCAGAAGTCGCACTTCTTGTACTGACTGAACAACTGGTTCTTTCTGAGCATATCAAAGACTACTCGCAGATGCTTCTCGTGATCTTCCCGACTCTTGGAGTATATCAGGATGTCATCTATAAACACGATGACGAATAGGAATAGAAAAGGCCGAAACACCCGGTTCATCAAGTCCATGAACACGGCCGGTGCATTTGTGAGTCCAAACAACATCACAAGGAACTCGTAGTGCTCAAAACTGATTTTGAAAGCTGTTTTCTGCACATCCTTATCCTTGACGCGCAACTGGTGATACCCTGATTGTAAGTCAATCTTCATGAAATACTGCGCCCCATTCAACTGATCAAACATATCATCTATCCTGTGCAAAAGGTACTTGTTCTTCACCGTTACTTAGTTCAGCCTCCGATAATCAATACACAATCGCAGTGACCCGTCCTTCTTCTTCACGAAGAGACACGCTAGGTCGTATGAAGCCAACATCTAATAGATCATCGATTTGTTTCCTCAGTTCCTCCATCTCACACAGAAACATGCAATACGTGGGTAATGAAATGGGTGTCACACCAGGCGCTAGGTCGACCGCAAAATCAATCTCGCCCTGAGGAGGGAGTCTAGGTATCTTACTGAACACGTCCTCAAAATCTCGAACTACCGGCGTATTCCCCAATGTTGGGCCATCAACCTGATCTAACAAGGTAGTGTAACAACTAACGCGTCAGGGCCAACTGACCTGAACAAAAAAGGTAAAGGCCGTACCCTCAGGTTCATGGGCTATCACTACTCTGGTATCATAATCAATTTTTACCCTCATCTCAGTGAGCCAATCCATCTCGAGGATAACGTCGTAGTGCCATAGTGGGGCGACAATAAGGTCAACGAGCACTGTCCTACTACCTAAATCTACTGAGCATGCCTCACAAATCCGGGTAACATCTGAAAAGGTCCCTGTAGCGGTAAGGATCCTCACTCTCTTCGTGGGAGTAGTATCCAACCCCAGTCGCTTGACTGCTGCGCATGATATGATCGAGATAGTTGACCCGATGTCCACCAACAAGAAGACAGGTGTACCTTGAATGTGAGCCGTGACTTCAAAAGCCATCGAGGCTGTAGCTGATGTCTCAGGCGCTTCAGCTGCAAGCTCGTGTACTTGAGCCTGTTGCGGACGGTTCGGCTGCGGTACCATAGGCAGTTGAGGTGGCCTGAAGCGAGGTGCAGGCGATCGAAATGATGGATATGTTGGTGCTGACCGCAGAGGTGGGGCTGTAATGGCCTGAGGAGCTAGCGGTTGATCCTCTGAGGCTGCGAGAAGCCGTTGTCCCTCATCTTGGTGAAACAGTAGGTATCTGTATGGCTCGCCCTCCTACAGCAAGTGCATCACAAGTTTGGTCGCCTCATAGGGGCTGGTGGAGCCGCGAGCTTGCGAGGTGAGTCTATATGAGGCCTTTTGCCGAGGAACGGCCTGCTCGGCAACTCGGGTCGTGGCCTAGGAACCATAGGCACATGAGTGCGGGATAACCTATCCCCGTCCTGCTCTACTCGTAAAGAGATGTTCATTAGCTCAGCATAAGTGGGTATTCTAGCGCAACACATCTTCTAGCGTATTTCGGGCCGCAGGCCCTCAAAAAACCACCGCATCCGCATCGGCTGATCGACTAATATCAGGGAAGCATATCTGGCCAGCTCTGTAAACCTGTTCTCATACTCTGCTATTGTCATCCCTCTTTGACGGAGGTGAAGAAACTCACTTTCCTTCTCATGCCGATAAGTGAGGGGATAATACTTCTCATGGAAGCGGATCTCAAAAGCTACCCACGTCCATACGTATCCAACGACAATAGTCCGAAGGGCACTGTCCCACCAGAGGCTGACTTCCTTCTTTAACATAAAGGTGACTAACTCAACCTGCTTTGCCTCAGTGCAGTTCAGCAGCTTCAGCATCTTAGAGATACGGTCAAGTCAATACTTGGCCTCCTCGGGTCTGTGAGTACCCGCAAAAGTAGGAGGTCGCAAGCGCTAGAATCGCTCGAATAGGTCACTAGCACTCACATTTCCAGCATGGTGCACAAAGGGTGCAGGTGGAACCACACCTATGCTCTGGACAAAGACCCCTGCAATTGTAGCAAAAAACTATTGTTGCTGCATCAAGAGCATCATCTGCTCCAACCTATTAGTAGGAGGAGCCGACTGAGGAACATGAGGCGTCGAGGTGGATGCACGGTTCTGCTCAGGAACTGGTGGTGCAACAAGTGTCGGCCCATTAGTGGGGCTAGTGGCAGGCTGAGTATCTGACATAGTCTCGTGAGTTGGGCCCGAACTGGGGTCCACGTGGCTATCGCTTAGGGGAAGAGCCCCATCAATCGAGTCGTCAAGGGTGAGACGTGCCGTACTCCGTGTGCTCTTAGGTGACATTCCCTATATACAACATAGGGTGCAACCTGTGTCAGATTCATCACAAGATCATACACGTATCCACGCATCACTCGCATTCAAATTCAAAGAAGCTTCATGCATTTCATTTACCAAAATTGTCACAATACATGAGATGTAGTATTACATGAATTATGACAGAAGATGCATGTGAGCTAATTTAAACTAGCTTTAAACACTAAAACACACCACTAACCCTACCATACAACTAAGCCTATCAAGGCTATACATAGAAACAAGCAAACAAACAACAAAATAAACTAGAAGACGACTATATGTACGACTAGTCGTTTGAATCTGGTGATGGTGGAGGTGCACCCTTATCCTGTAGGCAACACAGTATAACCCTCAAGGTGCGAGACACCCTGTTAAATTTTCTCTTTACGAAGGCCTGGTGCTCTTCAACATTGGCTTGGGTCGCCGTGACCTCCTGTCGCAGGGCAGCCTGGCACTCCTCAAGCTGAGCCAAGCAGGCCTCTATGGTGGCCTGATCACTTCCACGCTCCTATGTGGCAGGAGGAGGTGCCACATCCGGCTCTTGGGCCTTCTCTTCTTCTTCCTGGTCTCCCTCTTCTCCACTGCTCTCTTCTTCACTGCCTTCCTCTGGCTCATTTCCTTCTTCTCTCTCATTGCTTTCTTCCTCATCACTTTCTGTCTCATCCCTATACTCGTCAAGCCGGGCTTGACGTTTTCGAGGGCCAATCTTCATGTTGTTGAGCGTAGTCTCATTAATGAAGTGGATTGGCGCAACATCATCCGTGTTAAGTCTATAGCCGAACTCTCAAGCAATCTTGCATACAAGTCGTCTAAAAGGAAGTGAGATATTATTTATAACAGAGCGTACGGTCTGGATTATCTGTAGTAGAGCGAAGGTAGGTAGACACAGCTTGTCTCCTTGCCCAACTCTGTACAGGAAGTCTACCATTAGACGAGTGCATTTGGTACGGTTGTCCCACCTTGGATACACATTATATGTGAAAATGTAATGAAGCAAGCAAAAATCATCGATCAATTCCGTTGATGGGAGACATCTGTCATGCTTCCAGGGAGCTAGCCGTAGAGGTATCGCGTGCGGTGATCTCTGTCTCACATGCGCTTGAGATTCTTTTCGCTAGCATGCACCTTACCTCGTGGAATTCCCATAATTCGGGCCACCAAATCTACATTGATTGTTGCTTCCCGCTTCCCCACGGAAAGGGTGAATTGTAGGGGCTCTAGTAGCGGATTCCGAATGTGGGCGTAGATGACTCGAACAGCATTCTCACATGCATGTGACTTGCCCTCGAACATAGGACCCCACCCGGTGTCCGCCAGGTGGTCTATTATCGGATACAGCCCAAATAGCCTTTTATCTACATGAGCTTCAAGCATAACCCTACGGCCAACAAACCGACCGTGTTCGATGCCCGCCGGTAGCGCTCTTTCAATTGGGATTCGGGGATCTAGGTCTCGCTTCGACCTTCGCTCTTGGGCTTCGCTTGTGCTAGCTTCGGCGCTCGCCTTCTTCCTTGGACGGGTCGGGCGGCTAAGCCTGGCTTCATCGGCGGGGGCCCTCTTCTTTTCCATGAGAGAAAGAAGTGTGGAGAGAGAAAATATGGCCGCCACGAGCTCGAAAAGAGCCATGCAAGTGAAATAAAATGAAGAGATGGGATGGGTTGTGATACTTTGAGATTTTTGAGACATAAAATAGGGTTTATGTGCTCAAATGGAAGGGAAATGAGGGAGATGGGAGATGGGGTGTGAGGGATAAGGTGGAGAATGGTTATGTGGTGAAGAAGATGTGAGAATGGAGGGAGGGTTTAAGAAAGGAAATGGAAATTTCTTGATCGACGGCCTGGGCACCATAAGCACGCGGGGACCCCCTAGGTTCCCCCTAAATGGCGGGATTTGGGCCCCCCAGTCCGTTGGAGTAGTTTTAGGGCTAGTTTCCACGAGTATTCGCGCTTTGTGGTCGGTTTGAGGGTGGAATAGGCTCAATCATGATCCAAGCCCATCGATCGACGGCCTAGAGAGGGTTTGGGATTGTCTCGCCTGACCACTGGTGCCTATGTGTCCGATCTCTATGGTCGGTTTCGCTTTGACGGTCATATGATCGCCGACGGACGAAACTTGGGATCCTACAACTGTTTCTATGTTTTATCGCACCCTCGTAAGTTAAAGTCGTCAGTGTACGTCGTGTGACCATAACCCAGGTCCAGTTTAATCTAAATCATGCTCTGATTCCAACTTGTAATGCCCTGAAAATCGGGGGTCGATCATAGGCCCAACTCCCGAGTTCCAACACATCACTCATGTAACATAGATAATGATGATTAAATGCTGTCCGTATTAGTGCATTAAACATGAATGAGATTATACCAAATCAACATATCATACTCCAGAGACAAGTGAATTTTGCAAGCAGAAGACTGTAATAGATGTATAAGATATATGAGCCATAGTAAGTCTCCGAAGTGTGATCATGTTACCAGGTTAAATATATACATGTATACTCCCAAAATATACAAAATGAATATACATATTTGCTCCAAAATACAATCATAACGAGTGTAATGATATCTAGTCAGCATCCCTGTAAGCCCCGTCGATCAGAACACGGTCTACATAGACCCACCTGATAACTGCATGTAGGAGAATTCCTCCTCGTCATCATAAAAGTCCGACTCTGCTTCGTAAGCATCGCTATCATCTGCAACTATAACAGGGTCTGGTTGGTGTTTAAGCACCGTCGCAGAATGTGGGAGTGAGTGATTAACTCAGTGGAGCTATAAAGCAAAGGTTAATATGTTATCAATTCAGTCAAGCAGTAATGATAAAGCAATACAAGAATCAGGTCCTAAGTACTCTTATTAATGCAAGAATGGTATGTAATAATGATGCATGCCCTCACCTGCACTCCCTCTTACGACAACATCTTATGATCGCGGCATGCACCCCTAACTCTGTGCTCAACTCCAACGCCAAAGGCACATGCAAATGCGGTGCATGTGCGTGATTAACCAAGTTCTTATTTAGTCTTATTCATACAACAGGTTAGGAAGCTAAGGTACCTCCCTTATATCATTTCCCAAACGATGTTCCATCTAGGGTCGTCAATCCTAGTTAATCACATATGATAGGCAAGTTCTAGGTCGCTACGGGGAGGCTCGTCACCATCAGCGCAGGCCTAGTTTATACTCAAAGCGACTACGAAAAGGCTTGTTGCCTTAACGTAGTCCTAGTGTATACTCGAGGTCACTACAGGCTCGTCACCTGATCGTAGGCCGACAGCTTGAATACAGTGTCCCAAACTACCGTATTCGGCTCACGAGTTGGTTTACTCACTGGACATTACGGGGAGGCTTGTCGCCCCAGCGTAGGCCGACGCTCGACCGTGGTGTCCCATACCACCATGCCCGGCTCATGAGTCTTAGCGGATCGAGGTACCAAGGTTAAACGGGCTTTCCACTAGTGAGTTTGGTACCTTAGATTCAAGCAGTAGCGTCCATACATGGTGAACATACAATTGGCCCAATCGGGTTACTTGATAGGCCCGACTGGTAGGAGCGTACGTTGACTCAATCAACATGGAATGCATAAGTATTCCGCATGGCCTAACCACTACGTCAAACGTCGTATGACTCGGATTCGTCGAACGCATCTGTCCTAGCTAAAACAGTTCGGCCACTGATCGTTAACCATTACTGATTGCCTGGACTACGACGTAGCCCCAAACAAACTCTAGAACATATCATTCACATGTAATAGCCAAGACAGCATGTAACAACACATTTAAATATAGATCTTATATCTGCGTTTTAACTAACACATATAATACATGTTAACATACATGAGCATTTTATTCATAAATCACATAGTAGTAAGATAGATTACATGAAGGAAACTGTAACCCTAGATAAGGGGATTGAGAATCCTATCTCAACATCCTCATTACAGACATTACATCAAGCATTTTCTCACTCAAGCATTTTATCAAACACTTTGACTACACATATTACATACACGTAATATGTTAGTTAAAACACATATAGTAGCGAATCCTTTCATAAAGGAGTTGCCACGAGTGCCACGATCATGCATTAGCAATCAATAATCATGGCATGCACAAATCATATTTCCACATTCATTCAAACATTATAACAAACACTTAGACTACACACTTCAACATACATGATGTATGTTAGTCATAACATGTATTTGGGCAAATCCTTTCACCAAGGACTTGTCGCATATACAACAATCATATATCCACGACGGTTTATCATGGCAAGCACGAATCCAAATTCCATACCCATTCAAACATTTCAGCAAACACTTGGAATGCATTATAACCAACATAGTATACACATATATGTAATATACGGGAAACATCGAATCTAAGCATATGTGATAGCAATCAAGTCAGTCATAAATCATTAACTGACATTGAAAGCTTTGAAAACCATAACCTAAACGTTTATAGTCCGCACCTTTCACCGGTAAACTCGTAACGGATTCAGTTTGAACACTCTCGCCTTGTAAATTAGACTTTGGATACCTGATCAATAAAACTAGTTAGCTATTTCACCGATCTACGTATTTAGATTCCTAAAACAGGTTAGGGTTAGGGTTTCTTACCCAAGAACGGAATCAGAATATCCCGTATAGCGACACGGAAGCGGTAGTTACGTACGTGGAGTAGTGGGATCGAATCCCAAAAACTATCTCACACTCGCTCTCTCACTTCTCCACTTTCTCCTTCACTTTCTCTCTCTTTTCTCTCTTAGGGTTTAGAATTCGTATGGAATGAGAGAGGGGTGGGTAAAGGCCCTTATATAGGCCCAGAACTGATGGGAATGGCCCCAGGGCCATGGTATACTTGGGTTATAGCCAAAGAGTGGCTGTTTTGGTCCAACAGAGCACATCTAGAGTCTCCTTTTCTGTATATGATATGGGGAAAGTTCTCTAACATTAGATCTAGGTCAGGTTAAGTTTTCAGTCCGATCAGATTTACGGAACGACCGCAGAGGACCAGTTTCAGTTCAACGGTCATTGCCACTCGATCAGGGCCATAAGTATACTGACCTGTGTATGAAATTTTCCTTGATCCGAGGGTGTATTTGGGTCAGATTCTGACGGTCTGAAACCTTAGAATTGGCCCACAAGTGAATAACCCAGTTTACTTAAATCTGAGTACATTTTCTAAAGGTATTCGCATTTCTCACACACTTCGCTCCGGGCTACGTGCGTTTTTGGATCTTATTTGGACTTAATTTTCGAGGTGGTCGTTAAGCCCAGTAAGGCGATCATATTCGTATAGTCTTGCGGTAATCGGACTTTCGACGTGTAGTACAGGTCCAATTCAAAGTTTCAAGGTGCTCCCGAGAGCAACTGGGTTTAGAGATTAATCCTAAGTTTCAGGGTAATGTAGCGTCAATGATTCTACACGTTTTGGGTCTTACAGTTCGTATTTAAAGTGATTTAAGCTAATTTCACAGATAATTTAGTTTAACACTTGATTAATTTTCGTCTAATTTCTAAAGGATTTGGTCATAAGCGATTTCTGCCTGAGGTGGAACTCGAGTCTTTGTATGGATTTTTCCGAGACGTTACATAATCAAATAAGATTTCATCAAAGAATCTGAGGATATGTGAGAGATCAATGATTAGTTGAAAATGAAAAAGAAGTATAACCCATGAATATACCATAAAAGTTAAAACTAGTATTGCAGGAGTCTAAGATGATTATGCCCAATGAACTTCCTGACAAGTTGCCCCCGATGCGGGATATTAATCTTTCTTAGGTGGAATTCTCCATCAATAATATACAAATTTGATCTACTAGTAAGTTCTCATTCGAAGTTGGGTAAACTCATGTTTCCAAATATATACTCAACCTATTCCCTTTGCCCAAGTTATTGAACATGAGTATTGCTAAAGAAAGGATGGTGAATTGAATCATGACAATGCATGCCAATGTTTAGAAGAAGTTACAAGAGTCTAACTTCAAGTGTAAGGAAGAGGCTAACAAACATTGGTGCTAGAAGGTGTTTGAAGTGGATAATAATGTGCTAATTCACTTGCGCAAGGTGAGGTTTTCGATTGTGACGTATAACAAGCTAAAGAATAAGAAGATAAGTCCTATTCCAATCCTTAGAAAAATCAATGATAACATTGTTGTTTTTTATCTTCTCAAGAGCATGGTGAAACGCCCCACCCAAGGACACAATATTGTCCGCTTTGCCCACATCAGTCGAAAACCCTCACAGATTTGTTCCTGCTTAGCGGAAGCTCAGGGCCATTCACCCACAGGACGCGTATTCTAGCTAAGGTCTAATATTGTCTGCTTTGGGTCCACTGGTAGCTCGCCCATGCCCTTAGGCCCCGCCCACATCAGTGTCCGCCCACATGTGTAACAGTGACGGGGCATCACGAGATCCCCCACAGAGGGCAGAGCCGTGCTCGACTCTGATACCACATGAAACGCCCCACCCAAGGACACAATATTGTCTGCTTTGCCTACAGGGCTCACAGCTTTGTTCTCGGGGTTGCCCCCAAAACGCGTTGTATCCTTAAGGTGCGAACGCCACATATAACCACCATAACTTCCTACGACTCTTCCAATGTGGGACAAGTTCAACCCCCACTGCATACACAGTAGTCTGCCAATCACTGGTAGCTCGCCCATGCCCTTAGGTCCCGCCCACATCAGCGTCCGCCCAAGTGTGCCCACCCACATGTGTAATAGTGACAGGGCGTCACAAATTTGGTGGCATATTTGGCATTGGCCCATCTGTAGTGTCAGTGACCGGTTGTGAGCTCGACATTGTCTCGCTATCTGGACCCAAATTAGGGCCCTGTTGGCTATTATTCGAGAGAGGGGCTCCATCAACCAACCCGCAATGTGGAAGACGTATCATGTTCTGACTAGTCTTAGGAGGCATTCCCTATATACAACGTAGGGTACAATATTCATGGAATTAGAGTGATATCATATATACATCATCAATTCTCCAAACATCCCGCACATCACTTAACAAAAGTAGCTCCATGCATTTCATTAGACAAAGTTTGTCGTAGTTACATATGCTATGGCATTACATGTACCATGATAGAGAATGCATAATTGCTAACTAAACAAAAGGATTTCAACATTTACAACCCCAACAACCAAACTAAGCCTATCCAAGGCTGTTACAAAAGAAAGAAACAACCACATGCTACACTCCTAATCCTTCGATTCTGGCGAAGGTGGAGGTGCTCCCTCATCTTGCATGCAACACAGGAGGGCTTTCAGAGTGCAGGGCATCTTCTTGAATTTCTTCTTCAGATATTCCTGGTTCTCCTCAATCTTAGCCAGGTGGGCGTCGGGAGCGACCCGATCCTAGTGTTCATCATGAGAGGTTGGAGGCTTTTAGTCGGAGTCCTGAGCTTCAACTTCTTCTTCCTGTTCTTCATCCTCACTTTCTTCCTCTTCTTTAGCTTCCTCCTCTATCTCTGTAACGTCTCGAAAAAATCCGTACGAAGACCCGAGTACCACCTCAGGCAGAAATCACTAAGGACCGAATCCTTTAGAAATTAGATGAAAATTAATTAAGTACTAAACTGAATTAATCCGTAGATTATCTTTAACCGCTTTCTATACAAACTGTAAGACCCAAAACCAGTAGAATTGCTAACTCTACATTACCTAAAAACCTATGATCAATTTCAAAACCTTGTTGCTCACGGGAGCACATTGAAACTCCATATCGGACCTGTACTGCGCGTCGAAAGTCTGATAACCGCGAAACTATATAGTTATGACCACCTTACTGGGCTTGACAACCATTGCGGGAATTAAGCCCGAATAGTGTTAAAAAATGCACAACTAGTGCCCTGAGCGAAGTGTGTGAGAAATGCGAATATCTTTAGGAAATAAACTCAGATTTAAGTGAATTGGGTCATTCGCTCGCAGGCCAAGTTTAAGGTTTCAGACCGTCAGAATCTGACCCAACTACACCCTTAGAGCAGGAAAATTTCTCTACACAGGTAAGTGTACTTGTGGCCTTGATCGAGTGACGACGACCGTTGAACTGAAACTGGTCCTCCACGGTCGATCGGACTAAAATGTTAACCTGGCTTAGATCCATTGTCAGGGAACTTTTTCCAGACCGTAAGCATGTAATGGACCTCCAGATGAGCTCCGTTGGCCCGAAACAGGCAACTTTTGGCTATAACCTAAGTATACCATGGCCCTGGGGCCATTGACATCACTTCTGGGCCTATATAAGACCCTAAACCCACCCCTCTCTCATTCCACACGAATTTCCTAACCCTAGGAGGGAGAAGAGAGAAAAGAGAAGGAAAGAGTGAGGAGAAGAGAGAGAGAGAGTGAGAAATCGTTGCTGGGATTCAATCCCACCACTCCATGTGCCAAATCATCCTACCTGTGTTGCTACATCGGTGATTTTGATTTCATTTTTGGGTAAGAAATCTTAACCCTAATCTGTTTTAGGTATCCAAGTAGATGAATCAATGAAATAACTAACCTATTTCGTGATTCAGGTAGCCGTTGTGCCATGACAAATACATAGTGTACAAATTGAGTTCATTTCTAGTTTACCAACATAAGGTGCAGAGTATAAACGTTTAGGTTAGGTTTTCAAGGCTTTCAATGTCAGTTAATAATTTATGACTGACTTGGTTACTATCACAAGTGTTTAGATGCGATGCCTTCCGTGTATTACATACATATGTATGATCTAAGTTGAAATAATGCATTTCATGTGTTTGTTGAAATGTTTGAATGAATATGGAATTGTGATTTGTGCTTGTCATGATTATTAAGTGTGAGTATATGATTGCTGTAATTGTGGCAACTCCTTTGTGAAAGGATTTGCTATGATATATGTTATAACTAACATATTACATGTATGTTGTAATATGTATTCTACGTGTTTGATAAAATGCCTGAATGAGTAATTGTCTGATGAAATGCATGTATTTGGGGTGTTGAGATGAGTTTCTCAATTACTTTAGCTATTTAAACAGATTTCTCCACGTAATCTACATTAAGCTTTGTGAATCATGTTTGAAATGTTTATGTATGATAACATGTGCACTATGTGTTTGTTAAAATGTTTAAATGAGATTTATATTTGAATTGGTTGTCACATGCTACTTTAACTATCATGTATGAATGCTTATCGTATTTGAGTATGATTGGGATTACGACATAGTCCAGGCAATCGGTAACAATTTCCGATCGAGTGGCTGAATTAGTTTTGCCACAACGGATACATTCGATGAATCTGAGTCGTACGATGATTGTTGACAGTGGTTAGGCCATGCGGAGTGCTTATGCACTCCATGTTGACTAATTCAGCATATGCTCGTACCAATCGAACTTGTCAAGTAACCTGGTTAGCCTAAATGTGTGTTTATCATGTATGAACGTAGTTGCTTGAATCTAAGATACCACTTACCAATAAAAGCTTGTGTAACCTTGGCACCACAATCAGCCAAGACTCATGAGCCGGGCATGGTGGTATGGGACACCGTGATCGAGCCGTTGGCCTACGCTGGGGTGACGAGCCTCCCCTTAGTGACCAGTGAGTAACCCAAACTCATGCGTCGAATATGATGGTATGGGACACTGTATTTGAGTTGTTGGCCTACGAGCAGGTGACGAGCCTCTCGTAGTGACCTCGAGTATACACTAGGACTACGTTAAGGTGACGAGACTTTCCGTAGTAACCTCGAGTATAAACTAGGCCTGTGTTAAGGTGACGAGCCTCTCTGTAGTGACTTAGAACTGTATATCGTATATGATTGACTAGGATTGATGACCCTAGATGGATCATTGTTTGGGTAATGATATAAGAGAGGTACCTTAGCTTCTCGAATCTGCTGTATAAATAAGCCTAAATAAGAACTTGGCTAACACGATCATGCAACGCATTGCATGTGCTTTGGCTAGGAAGCGCACATTTATCAGGAGTGTTGCATGTATGATCGTGAGATGATGTCATTGAGGGAGTGCAGGCGAGGGCATACATCATTGTCGCATACCATTCTTACATTAACAAGAGTACTTAGGACATGATTGTTGTACTGCTTTATCATTACTGCTTGATTGAATTGATAATATGTTAACTTCACCTTATAGCTCCATTGAGTTGATCACTCACTCCCACTCTGGGATGATGTTTTAAAACACCAACCGGACTCTGTTGTAGTTGCAGGCGACGACGAGGCTTACGAGATGGAGCTGTCTTCTACAATGATGAAGAGTTCTTCTACTTTCAACTCTCTGGCTGGTCTATGTAGACCTGGAGTTGCGTCAACGGGGTTACAGGGACATGAATTAGATGACATTATGCTTTATCATTTTGTAAAATTTGAAGTTATACATGTAATTATTTAACATGGTAACACGTTCATATTCTGAGGACTCACAACCACTTATATGCTTTATATATCTATCACAGTCTTTCACTTGCGTAATTTAATCGTCTCTGGAGTATGAGATGTTGATTTAGTACAATCCCATTCATGTTTAAATGCACTAAACTGGACAATATTTAATCATCATTATCTATGTTGCATAAGTGATGCAACGGATCTCGGGAGTTGGGCCTTTGCTCGACCCTCGAAATTTGGGGCATTACAAGTTGGTATAAGAGCATGCTTTGGATAAAAGTAGACCTGGGTTATGGTAACACGATGTACATTGACATACTTTGACTTAGGAGGGGGCAATAACATTTAGAAACGAACATAGGATTCCTAGTTTCACCGACGGGCGAAACTGACCGTTGAATTTCACCCCGTAGGCGTATAAGATCATGTAAGAATGATCCTAACCCCTTCTTAGACCGTCAATTGACGAGTTTGGGCGATAACTCAGTGAATTGCACGCTTAGAACACACCGTAAAGCATGAATACGTACGAGTTGAAGTCCGAAAGCACCTCAAACTATTGTGGGGGCCACACCGCAATTTATAGATGGACCCAGGGGGGTCCCATGTATTTTTTGCACCTTGGGGAGGGGTGGACACCGCCCCTAGGTAGAGCCACCACTGACGGTCCAGATCCTAGGTGGCGGCACTGCCCCGTCGGCGGCGCACTGCCTGGCTCCACAGAGCCTGGGCGGAGGCACCGCCCGATCGGCGGCATGCCGCCCACCGCCCGGCCCGGTGGGCCCGTGCACATGTGTGTGGCCTCTATTTGACCCCCCTCACCTCCCCTTTTGCAATTTCATTCACCTCTTAGCCCTCCAAACCCTCTAAAAAGTTCCCTTTCCCTCTCAAACCCCCTTCCATGCGTTCAAGACACCACCTTCTTCCACTTTTCACAACAATCTTCGATCTTCTTCCACATTTTACACCATCTCTACCTTTTCCTTCAAGAACCCATCTCTTATCACCTCCCATTTCTCCAATTTCTTCCCATTTGAATACATAAACCCACCAACCCATTTCATCCTTCAAGTATTTCCTCTTGCAATGAATCTTTTCGAGGTTGTCGCCGCCATCTTCTCAATCTCTACGCTCCTTTCTCTCATGAGAAAGAAAAGAGCGGCCCTAGATGAGGCCGAGCCGAGCCGACCACGCCGTACTACGAGGAGGGCGGACGTTAAAGCAGGTACGAGTGCTGACCGTGAACGAAGGTCCAAGCGGGACTTCGATCGCTATCGCCGAACATCTACCTGGGTAAGTTTCAAAACCACAAGGTTATATTTGAGGTACATGTCGATGAGAAGATGTTTGGGATGTATCCAGCCATCGACTTTCTCTTGGATAATGGGTGGGGTCCCATATTTGAGGGAAACACCCATGTGAGCGAAGGCATTGTGCACACCTTCTACGCCCTCATTCAGAATCCACTATTGAAGCCTCTCTAGTTTACTATCCCTCTGGGAAGGCAGGAGATCTTAGTTGGTGTGGACGAGATTTTTCGCATTATGGGAGTTGAAAGAGGTGTGGTGCATACCAGTGAGAAGAACCTCACTAGTGAGCGAGAGAAGAGACTCTGCACACATTTTCTATGCGACCTACTCGAGCGTTGGAGGTGAGGGAATAGCCTCGTTTCATACAAGATGACGGACGACTTCCGCCTGCTCCACCACATATGCACGTATAACGTGTATCCTAGGTGGAGTAATCACACCGAATGCACAAGGTTCATAGTGGATTTCTTATATAAAGTTGGCCATAGAGAGAAAGTATGCCTGCCTACTCTTGTCCTATCCCAGATAATCCATACTGTACGGTCTATTAGGGAGAGCTCCTCTCAGCCTTTTAGTCGACTGGTTTGCAAGATAGCCCGCCACTACTATCTCCGACTCCATATGGAGGATGTCGCCCCGATCCACATTATCAGCGAAAACACGCTCGACAACATGGGCATTGGCCAAAGACGACGCCAAGCCCGCCTTGAGGAGCAGAGCGATGATACAGAAGAAGAGAGCGAAGATGTCGAGGAAAGTGAAGGTTAGGAAGAAAGTGGCGATGGAGAAGAAGGAAGTGGTGAGGAAGGTAGTGGAGACGAGAGCAGTGGTGAAGAGGGAGACCAGGAAGAAGAGGGGGAGGCCCAAGAGCCGGATGAGTCTCCTCCTCCTGCTAGACCTGAGCACCATTATGATCAGGCCGCCATAGAGATCCGCTTGGCTCAAATTAAGGAGAGTTATGCCGCCTTAAGACAGGAGGTCAAGGAGAGTCAGGCCTACTTGAAGAAGAAATGTAAGAAAATGTCCCGTACCTTGAAGGCTCTCCTGTGCTGCATGCAGGACAAGAGTGCTCCTCCTACATCTCTAGATTTGGACGACTAGTCATTCGTGTAGTCGTCTATGTTTTCTTGCTTTCTATGCTTTAGCCTTAGTAGGCTTAGTAGTATGGTGGAATTGTTAGTATGTTTAGTGTTTAAAGCTCATTTAAATTAGCTCACATGCATCTTCTGTCATAATCCATGTAAGACTATATCTTGTGTATTGTGACAATTTTGGTAAATGAAATGCATGAAGTTCCTTTTGGTTTGGAATGTGAATGATGTTTGGATGAGTGTATGATCTTATGCTAAATCTTACTCGTGGTACACCCTATGTTGATCGTAGGGAATGCCACCTATGAACACTTGGAGCATGACACGTCTTGCACTTGACAAATCGTTTAACGGGGCACCTCCCTTAAGCGATAGCCACACGGACCCCAGCTTGGGCCCGAATCACGAGACTATACCAGATTCACAGCTGGCCACTAGCCCCATTAATGGGCCAACACCTTCTGCACCATCGGTTCTTGAGTGGAACTGTGCATTTACCTCGACGCCTCACATGTCTCAGGCGGTTACTCCTCCTGATAGGTTGGATTAGAATGATGCTCTTGATGCAGTAGCAACAACAACATCAACAAAAGTTTTTGGCCACCATTGCGGGGGCCATTGCCCAGAACTTACACATGGCCCCCCTTGCACCACCTGTGCAGTCTGCTAGAAACTTGACAGCTAGCGGCTTATTCGAGCGATTCCAGCGCTTCTGACCTCCTACTTTTGTGAGCACTCACAGACCCGAGGAGGCCAAGTATGGGCTTGACCGCATCTCTAAGATGCTGAAGCCACTGCACTGCACTGAGGAATAATAGGTGGAGTTGGTCACCTACATGTTTGAGAAGGAGGCTAGCCTCTGGTGGGACAGTGTCCTTCAGACCATTGCTGTCGACTACATATGGACGTGGGAGGCCTTCAAGACACGCTTCCACTGGAAGTATTTCCCCATCACGTACCACCATGGGAAGGAGGGAGAGTTCCTTTGCCTCCGACAGGGAGGAATGACTGTTACTGAGTACGAGAATAGATTCACGGAGCTGGTTAGGTACTCTCCGTTGATATTAATTGATGAGTCGATGCGTATGCGGTAATTTTTTAAGGGTCTGTGACCCGAGATACACTCAAAGATGTGTTGTGCTAGCATACCCATCTATGCTAAGCTAGTGAACATGTCTCTGTAGGCTGAGAAGGACGAGGACAAACTATCCCATACGCATGTACCCATGGGTCCAAGGCCTCGACTGAATTTGTCGAGCCGATCGTTCCTCGGCAATAGGCCACGTGCAGATTCACCTCCTCGGCTTATGGCTCCACTGACATAGCCGAGGCGACCTGACATGTGGTCCACTTACTCTAAGAGGTTGGGTCATGCTGACACGTATTGCTTTACCAGGATAAGAGACAACAGCTTTATGCCCCCTCAGAGGATCAACCATCAGATGCCACTGGCTGTCTTAGCTCTACCTTTATGTTCTGTACTACCCGCATAGCCTTCGTATAGGCCACCTACACCTCGATTTAGGCCGCCTCAACGGCCTATGGTACTGCAACCGAATCGTCCTCAACAAGCTCGTGTGCACTCACTTGCAGCTGAGGCATCCAAGACAGCAGTTACAACACCACTAGCCTTTGAGGTCACAACGCATATCCAAGGTACACCGGTCTTCTTATTGGTGGACACCGGGTCCACTATCTCTATAATATCATATGCAGCAGTCAAGCGACTAGGGTTGAAAACTAGTTCTATGGTTGGATTGAGACTCCTTACTACCACAGGGACCTTCTCATATACTACCAAGATGTGTAAGGGTTGTTCGATAGACTTAGGTAGCAATATAGTACTTATCGACCTGATTATTGCCTCGCTATGTCATTACAATGTGATCCTTAGTATGGATTGGCTCACCGAGATGAAGGTAGAGATTGATTGTGATACTAGGGTGGTGACAGCCCATGGACCTGAGGGTGCGACCTTTACATTCCCAGTTTAGGTCAGTTGGTACTATCACATTAGTTGTTATACTACCTTGCTAGAGAATGTTGATGGTCCGACACTTGGGAACACGCTGGTAGTTCAAGATTTTACGGACGTGTTCAGAAAGATACCCGGATTACCTCCTCAGCGTGAGATCGATTTCACCATTGATTTAGTGCCTAGTGCGACACCTATATCTCTTCTAGCGTATCGCATGCCTCCATGTGAGATGGAGGAGCTGAGGAGACAGATCGACGATCTGTTGGATGCAGGCTTCATATGACTGAGTGTGTCTCCTTGGGGAGTACTTGTGTTGTTTGTGAAGAAGGATGGATCGCTACGATTGTGTATTGATTATTGCAGGATGAATCAAGTGACAGTGAAGAATAAGTATCCTTTGCCCAGGATAAATGATCTATTTGATTAGTTGAAAGGGCCACGGTACTTCACTAAGATCGATTTGCAGTCAGGGTATCACCAGTTGCTCGTCAAGAATGAGGACGTGTAGAAGACAACGTTTGGAACCAACTTTGGGTACTATGAATTCCTTGTGATGTTGTTTGGACTCACAAATGCATCGCCGTATTCATGGACCTGATGAACCGGGTGTTTCAGCCGTATCTGTTCCGATTCGTCATCATATTTATAGATGACATCCTGATATATTTTAAGAGTCGGAAGGAGCATGAGGAACACCTACGAGAAGTCTTTGATACTCTCAGGAAGAACCAGTTATTCGCTCAGTATAAGAAGTGCTACTTCTGGAAGGAAGAAGTCAAGCTCCTGGGACATGTGGTGTCCAAGGAAGGGATAGCTGTAGACCTTGCTAAGGTAGCCACAGTTCATGACTGGGAGCAGTCCGGTTCGGTTACTAAAGTGAGGAACTTTCTTGGCCTGACAGGGTACTATCGTCGATTTATTAGGGACTTTTCCAAGATAGCCAGACCGTTGTCTCAGCTAACTCAGAAGATCTCAAGTTTGCCTGGAATGAGAAGGCAGAAGTAGCTTTGCAGGAACTAAAGGACAAGTTGACATCTGCCCCTTTACTAGTATTACCAGAGTAAGGGGTCAAGTATACGATATATACCAACGCATCTCGTGTTGGTTTGGGTAGTGTCCTTATGCAGAAGGACATGGTGATTGCCTATGCATCGCGACAGTTGAGGAAACACGAGGAAAACTACCCTTCACACGACTTAGAGTTAGCGGCCGTCATCTTTACATTAAAGCTCTAGATACATTACCTTTATGCAGAGGAGTTTGAGCTCTTTTGTGACCACAAGAGCCTTAGATACATATTCACACAGAGAGACATGAATATGAGGCAGCGGCGATGGATGGAAACCTTGAAAGATTTCAAGTTCGAGGTCTCCTACCATCCTGGCAAGGCCAACCTTGTGGCAGACGTGTTGAGTCGCAAGAAGATGATAACATTTGCGGCTTCGCTGATGATAGACGAGTGGAACATGGTAGAATTTGTGCGAGACTTCGAGCAGAAGCTTACTGTAGAGGAGACTTTCGAGAGCGTCGCACACGTTCGTGTACAACCACTCATTGATGACAGGATCGTTGCGGCTCAGAAGGACGATGAGCTATTAGTAAAGATGAGAGAGCAGGTGAGTGACAATAAAGACTCGGAATGGAGAGTTGGTACAAATGGGGGTTTATATTATCGTGGCTGCCTATGCGTCCCAGATCTTCATGACTTGAGAAGGGAAGTTCTTGAAGCTGCTCATAATTGGAGAATAGCGATGCATCTAGGTAGCACGAAGATGTATCGGGATATGAAGTGTTCATACTGGTGGGATAACATGAAGGCTCACATAGCAGATTATGTATCCTGTTGTCTCACGTGCCAGTAGGTCAAGGCCGAGCATCGTCGACTTCTTGGACTGCTTCAGCCCATGCCCATACCTGAATGAAAGTGGGATTTCATCTTTATGGATTTCATTTCAGGGTTGCCGAAGATGAGGAAGGGGCATGACTCTATTTGGGTGATCATGGATCGATTGACTAAGTCGGCTCATTTCCTCCTGATTAGAGTCTCAAACTCAGCAGACGAGTTGGCCAGGTTGTACATCAAGGAGATTGTATGTTTGCATAGGGTTCCTATGAAGATTGTGTCGGATCGGGACACGCAATTCATATCTATCTTCTGGACTCGTATCTAGGAAGCAATGAGTATGAAACTGAAGTTCAGTACCACGTTCCACCCACAGACGGATGGGTAGACGGAACAGGTGAATAAGGTGCTAAAGGATATGTTGCGAGCTTGTGTGATTGATTTCAAGGACAGTTGGGATGACTGCCTTTCCTATACTGAGCTCGCTTATAATAACAGCTTTTAGGCGAGCATTGACATGGCTCCCTACGAAGCACTGTATGAGCGTCCTTGTAGAGCACCACATTGCTGGGTGGAGGTTGGCGAGAAGAGCTTGATAAGCTCGGAGTTAGTACAGGCGACCTCAGAGAAGATTGACATTATCAGGCGTCGACTTCTTGCGGCACAGAGTAGACAAAAGAGTTACGCCGATACGAGACAGTGACAGCTAGAGTTTGAGGTTGGGGACCATGTGTTTCTTAAAGTTTTCCCCATGAAGGGAGTCCTTCAGTTTGGCAAGAAGGGGATACTCATGCCACGGTTTATTGGTCCATTTTAAATTCTAGACCGAGTGGGTGTGGTAGCGTACCACCTTGCTTTGGTCACGCCACTCGCAGGCTTGCACAACGTATTTCATGTTTCAATGCTGAAGAAATACGTTCCTGATCCTTCCCATGTTATCAGATGGGCGCAGGTATAGTTGAGTGATGTCGCTACTTATGTACTGCGACCGACACGTATTCTAGACAGGAAGGAGCAGGTGCTGTGAAGTAAGGTTATCCCGCTTGTGAAGGTACTATGGACACATCATACTGAGGAAGAGGCTACTTGGGAAACAGAAGCTGAAGTCTGTAAGAACTACCCTCAGATTCTCGAGAAGTACGAAAAGGTACTAATTTCGAGGATAAAATTTTTCTTTAAGGGGGGTAGATTGTAACGTCTCGAAAAAATCGGTATGAAGACCTGAGTACACCTCAGACAGAAATCACTAAGGACCGAATCCTTTAGCAATTAGATGAAAATTAATTAAGTACTAAACTAAATTAATCGGTTAAATTAACTTGAATTGCTTTCTATACGGTTATGACTGCCTTACTGGGCTTGACAACCATCACAGGAATCGAGCCCGAATAATGTCCATAAATGCACAACTAGAGCCTTGAGCGAAGTGTGTGAGAAATGCGAATATCTTGCGGAAATGAACTCAGATTTAAGTGAATTAGGCCGTTCACTTATAGGCCAAGTTTAAGGTTTCAGATCGTCAGAATCTGACCCAATTACACCCTCGGATCAGAGAAATTTTCTTACATAGGTCAATGTACTTGTGGCCTGATCGAGTGACGATGACCGTTGAACTAAAACTGGTCCTCCACGGTTGATCCGTAAATTCGATTGGCCCAAAATATTAACCTGACGTAGATCCATCGTTAAAAAACTTTCTCCAAACTGTAAGCAGGTAATGGACCTCCAGATGAGCTCTATTGGCTCGAAACAGGCGACTTTTAGCTATAACCTAAGTATACCATGGCCCTGGGGCCATTGACATCACTTCTGGGCCTATATAAGATCCTAAACCCACCCTCTCTCATTCCAAACAAATTTCCTAACCCCAGGAGGGAGAAGAGAGAAAAGAGAAGGAAAGAGTGCGGAGAAGAGAGAGAGAGAGTGAGAGATCATTACTGGGATTCGATCCCACCACTCCACGTGCCAAATCATCCTACCTGTGTCGCTACATCGGCGATTCCGATTCCATTTTTGGTAAGAAATCCTAACCCTAATCTATTTTAGGTATCCAAGTAGTTGAATTGACGAAATAGCTAACCTTTTTCGTGATTCGGGTAACCGTTGTGCCGTGACAAAGGCGTAGTGTTCAAACTGAGTTCGATTCTAGTTTACCGACAAAAGGTGCGGACATAAACATTTAGGTTATGGTTTTCAAGGCTTTTAATGTCAGTTAATGATTTATTACTGACTTGGTTGCTATCACAAGTGCTTAGATGCGATGTCTTCCGTGTATTACATACATATGTATGATCTATGTTGAAATAATGCATTTCATGTGTTTGTTGAAATGTTTGAATGAAGACAGAATTGTGATTTGTGCTTGTCATGATTATTAAGTATGAGTATATGATTGTTGTAATTGTGGCAACTCCTTTGTGAAAGGATTTGCTATAATATATGTTATAACTAACATATTACATGTATGTTGTAATATGTATTCTACGTGTTTGATAAAATGCCTGAATGAGTAATTGTCTGATGAAATGCATGTATTTGGGGTGTTGAGATGAGTTTCTCAATTACCTTAGCTATTTGAACAGATTTCTCCATGTAATCTACATTAAGCTTTGTGAATCATGTGTGAAATGTTTATGTATGATAACATGTGCACTATGTGTTTGTTAAAATGTGTAAATGATATTTATATTTGAATTGGTTGTCACATGTTGCTTTAACTATCACGTATGAATGCCTTTCGTATTTGAGTATGATTGGGACTACGACGTAGTCCAGGCAATTGGTAATAGTTTCCGATCGAGTGGCTGAATTAGTTTCGCCACAACAGATACGTTTGATGAATCCGAGTCGTACGATGATTGTCGACAGTGGTTAGGCCATGCGGAGTGCTTACGAGCTTTATGTCGACTAATTTAGCGTACGCTCATACCAGTAGAACTTGTCAAGTAACCCGATTGGCCTAAATGTATGTTTACCATGTATGGACGCAACTGCTTGAATCTAAGGTTACACTTACCAATGAAAGCTCGTATATCCTTAGTACCACGATCCGCCAAGACTCATGAGCTGGGCATGGTGGTATGGGACACCGTGGTCAAGCTGTAGGCCTACGCTGGGGTGACGAGCCTTCCCGTAGTGACCAGTGAGCAACCCAAAATCGTGAACCGAATATGGTGGTATGGGACATCGTATTCGAGTTGTTGGCCTACGAGCAGGTGACGAGCCTCTCGTAGTGACCTCGAGTATACACTAGGACTACGTTAAGGTGACGAGTCTTTCTGTAGTAACCTCGAGTATAAACTAAGCCTGTGCTGCGATGACGAGCCTCTCTGTAGCGACCTAGAATTATCTATCGTATGTGATTGACTAGGATTGACGACCCTAGATGGATCATTGTTTGGGTAATGATATAAGGGAGGTACCTTAGCTTCCCGAATCTGCTATATGAATAAGCCTAAATAAGAACTTGGCTAACATGATCATGCATCGCATTGCATGTGCTTTAGCAAGGAAGCGCACGTTTATTGTGAGTGCTGCATGCGCAATCGTGAGATGTTGTCATTGAGGGAGTGCAGGCGAGGGCATACATCATTGTCGCATACCATTCTTGCATTAACAAGAGTACTTAGGACACAATTGTTTTACTACTTTATCATTACTACTTGACTGAATTGATAACATATTAACCTTTACCTTATAGCTCTACTGAGTTGATCACTCACTCCCACTCTGGGACGGTATTTTAAAATACCAACCAGACCTCTGTTGTAGTTGCTGGCGACGGCGAGGCTTACGAGATGGAGCCTATCTTCTACGATGATGAGGAGGAGTTCTCCTACTTGCAACTCTCTGGTGGGTTTATGTAGACCTGGAGTTACATCACCGGGGCTATAGGGACATGGATTAGATGACATTATGCTTTATCATTTTGTAAAATTTGAAGTTATACATATAATTATTTAACCTGGTAACACGTTCATACTCTGGGAACTCACAACCACTTATATGCTTTATATATCTATCACAGTCTTCCGCTTGCGTAATTTAATCATCTCTGGAGTATGATATGTTAATTTAGTACAATCCCATTCATGTTTAAATGCACTAAACCGGACAACATTTAATCATCATTATCTATGTTGCATAAGTGATGCGACGGATCTTGGGAGTTGGGCCTTTGCTCGACCCTCAAAATTCGGGGCGTTACAATCTCATCCCTGAATTCCTCAAGTCGGGCCTGGCGCTGCCTAGGACTTATCTTCATATTATTGAGGGTGTTCTCGTTGATGAAGTGGATAGGGTCGAGATTGTCCATATGCACTCTGAACCCAAAACTATGGGCAATCTTTCAAATTAGTCGGCCAAATGGGAGGGACAGATCCCCCGAGCAGATTGCGTCGCCTTCACAATCCGGGTCAAGACAAGAGTGGGCAGGCACACCTTATCTCCCTATCTTACCTAGTACAGGAAGTCCACCATGAATCTAGTGTACTCTGTGTGGTTGCTCGACCTGGGATACACGTTATACGTGCATATATGGTGGAGCAAGCGATAGTCAGGGGTCATGTGCGTCGTTTTGAGGCTGTTCTCCTGCCTCCAATCAATGAGTCAGCCGCATAGGAAGTGGGTGCGGCGATCTCTTTCCCGCCTTTCGGTGAGATTAGTCTCACTGGCATGTATAACACCACGCTCCACCCTCATAATGTGGAAAATGACATCTACATCAACCTTAACTTCCTGTTTTCCCAGAGGAATGATAAATTGGAGAGGTTTAAGGGTTGAGTCCTTTATGTGTGCGTAGAAGGTTTGCACAAAGCCCTCACTAGCGTGAGAATTTCCTTCAAATATAGGACCCCAACCATTTGCTAGGAGGTGGTCGATCACCGGGTATACTCCAAATAGTTTCTCATTCACATGAGCTTCTGTAACGTCTCGAAAAAATCCGTACAAAGACCCGAGTACCACCTCAGGCAGAAATTACTAAGGGCCAAATTCTGTAGAAATTAGACGAAAATTTATCAAGTACTAAACTAAATAAATCAGTGAATTAGCTTGATCCACTTTCTATATGAACTGCAAGACCCAAAACTATTAGAATCGCTAACTTAACATTACCTAAAAACCTAGGAGCAATATCAAAACCTAGTTGCTCTCGAGAGCGCATTGAAACTCCGTATTGGGCCTGGACCGCGCGTCGAAAATCCGATGACCGTGAAACTATAAGGTTATGACTACCTTACTGGGCTTGACAACTATCGTGAGAATCGAGCCCAAATAGTATCCAGAAACGTACAACTTGAGCCTTGAGCTAAGTGTGTGAGAAACGCGAATATCTTTAGAGAATGAACCAAAACTTAAGTAAATTGGACCATTTGCTTGCGAGCGAAATTGAAGGTTTTAGACCATCCGTTTCTGACCAAACTATACCCTTGGATCAGGAAAATTTTCCTGCACATACCGGTATACTTGTGGCCCTGATCGAGTAACGATGACCGTCGAACGGAAACAAGTCCTCCACAATCGATCCACTAATCTAATCGGACCGAAATCTTAACCTGGTATAGATCCATTGTCAGGGAACTTTCTCCAGATCGTATGCGAGCAATGGACCTCCAGATGAGCTCCATTGGCCCGAAATAGACACCCTTTGGCTATACCTTAAGTATACCATGGCCTTGGGGCCATTGAGATCACTTCTAGGCTTATTTAAAGCCCTTAACCCACCCCTCTCTCATTCTATACGAATTTCTCTAACCCTAGGAGAGAGAAGAGACAAAAGAGGAGAGAAGAGTGAGGAGAAGAGAGAGAGATCAATGGATTGTTGCTGGGATTCACTCCCACCACTCCACGTACCGAATCATCCCTCCTGTTTCGCTACACCGTCGATTCCAACTTCATTTTTGGGTAAGAAATCCTAACATTAATCTTATTTTTGGAATCCAAATAGAGGAATCGACAAAATAGCTAACCTATTTCGTGATTTAGGTAGCCGTTCTGCTACAGACGGGGACATAGTGTACGAACCGAGTTCGTAACCGGCGTACTGATGAAAGGTGCGGACTATACACGTTTAGGTTATGGTTTTCAAGGCTTTCAATGTTAGATAGTGATTTATGACTGACTTGATTGTTGCCACATGTACTTAGATACGATGTTTTCCATATATTACATATATATGAGCTATATTGAAATATAATGCATTCCATGTGTTTGTTGAAATGTTTGAATGAAAGTAAAATCATGACTTGTGCTTTCCATGACTATTAATCTAGAATACGTGATTGTTATATGTATGACAACTCCTTTGTGAAAGGATTTATCCTAATATATATTATAACTAAGTTATATCATGTATGTTGAAATGTGTAGTTTAAGTGTTTAGTAAAATGTCTGAATGAGTAACTGTTTGATGAATTGTACTTACTAAGGGTGTTGAGATGAGATTCTCAACTACCTTAGCTATATGTATAAATTCCTTCATGTAACTTAATCCAACTATGTGATTTATGTATATAATCATATGTTCATTATGTGTTTTATAAAATGCTCAAATGATTGTAGTGTTTGAATTGTTTGCTCAATACTGTTATGACTATCACATGTGATTTCTTGTTGCATTTAAGTGTGATTGGGACTACTATGTAGTCTAGGCAATCGGTAATGGTTTCCGATTGAGTGGTTGAGCTAGTCTCGCCACAACACATACGTTCGATGAATCCAAGTTGTATGGTGATTATCGACAGCGGTTAGGCCACGAGGAGTGCGTATGCGCTTCATGTCAATTAATTTAGCATGCGCTCGTACCAATCGAACTTGTCAAGTAACCCGATTGGCCTAATGTGTGTTTAACATGTATGGATGCTACTACTTGAATCTAAGGTACCACTTACCAATGTAAAACCCGTTTCAACCTTGGTACTGCGATCCGCTAAGACTCATGAGCCAAGCATGGTAGTATGGGATACCGTGGTCGAGCTGTCGGCCTACGCTAGGGTGACGAGCCTCCCCATAGTGACCAGTGAGCAACCCAAACTCATGATCCGAATAAGGTGGTATGGGACATTGTATTCGAGCTGTCGGCCTACGATCAGGTGACGAGCCTCTCGTAGTGACCTTGATTATAAAATAGGCCTACACTGATGGTGACGAGCGTCCCTGCAGTGATCTCGAGTGTAAACTCGTGAACTTGCCTATCCATTGCTTTCAAATTAGGGGTGATGTTGCCCTATAACTTGCCTATCGTATGCGATTAACTAGGATTGATGACCCTAGATGGATCATTACTTGGGTAAATGATATAAAGGGAGGTACCTTAGCTTCCCGAATCTACTGTATGAATTAGTCTAATTAAGAACTTATTAACACGACCATACACCGCATTGTATATGCTTTGGCGAGGAAGCGCACATTTAGAGAGTTTGCTATGCGTGATTGTGAGATGATGTCACTGAGGGAGTGCAGGCGAGGGTATGCATCATTATCGCATACCATTCTTGCATTAATAAGAGTACTTAGGACACGATTGTTATATTGCTTTATCATTACTGCTTGATTGAATTGATAGCATGTTAACCTTTGCCTTATAGCTCCAATGAGTTGATCACTCACTCCCACCCTAGGATGGTGTTTTAAAACACCAACCAGACTTTGTTTTAGCTGTAGATGATGGCGAGGCTTATGTGATGGAGCCAGATTTTTATGATGAGGAGTTCTCCTACATGCAACTCTCTGGTGGGTCTATGTAGACCTCGAGTTGTGTCGTCAGGATTGCAGGGCTATGGATTAGTTGAACCTTTAAGCTTGAGATTTTGTAAATTTTGGAACCATACATGTATTTATTTAGCCGGTTAACATGTTCATACTCTGGGGATTTATAACCACTTATATACTTTATATATCTATCACCGTCTTCTCCTTGCTTAATTTAATTATCTCTGGAGTATGATGTGCTGATTTAGTATAATCTCACTCATGTTTAATGCACTAATATGGACAATATTTAAACATCATTATCTATGTTGCATAAGTGATGCATTGGAATTTGGGAGTTAAGCTTTGCTCGACCCCCGATTTTCGGGGCGTTATAGCTTCAAAGACAACTTTGCGTTGGTGGAACTTACAGAGCTCAATGCCCGCCAGTGGAGACCTCTCTATTGGGATTTGGGGATCAAGGTCCGCTTTGACCTTCGCTCTGTGCTCGAACTCGCCCCTGTACTCATCTTCTTCTTGGAACCTCTCGGATGGCTTATCCCGGCCTTGTCCGGGGCCGCTCATTTCTTTCCCATCAGGGAAATGAGCATAAAGCTGGAGAACATAGAGGTTATCATCTCAAAGAAGGCCATGGTGGTAGAAAGGTGGATGAAGTGGAGGGTTTTCAAGAAAATAGGGACTTTTGGTGCCCTAGGAAGCGGATTTGTGCTAAAATGGATGAGAATAGGGAAGTGTAGGTAGAGATTAGGGAGGTTGTAGTTGAATGAATGTTTAGGGATGGAGTAGGCAAGGAAGAAGATGAACTTAGAAGTTTAGAAATGAAGATTTGGAAGTGAGGGAAGATTTTGGAGGGTAGGAGAGGTAGGGCCGTATAAGGGGACCCCCGTATGTGAGAGGGGCCCTCATGGTCGGGCTGGCGGCGGCGCACTCCTCTAGAGCTTTCAGTGGTGCGCCTCCGATCTGTCAGCGCTGCCATGCTACTCTGGAGGTTCTAGCGGCGCCCCCGCCATTCGGTGGTGGCCACCCCCTTGGGTCGTTGTTTACACTCCGTGGGACCCCCTAGGCCCCATAAAACACATTGGTTTGGGTCCCCTATTGGTCGGGTCCACCCATCGTAGTACAAAGGGTGTTTCATCGAGTCTGGATCCGCTTTAGATTCAAACATTCTGTCAACTATCGACCTAGATAGACTTAGTATCACTCAGGTTATTCAGAAACTTCCCCCGCTAGCTACTTGCACCATTTAGTCCTAATGTACTAAAGTCGAGTTGACTTGGTTTGTTATTCTTAGTCAGAGGTGACTTAGGTCACTTCACACGACCTAAGTTCCCTAATTGCAAGTCCTTGACTGGCCTACAGGGCTCGATCCTGCCAGTCGGCGAACCCTTGGGATTCTAATGTCATCTCCATGTTCCATTGCCCCCTTCCTAAGTCAAAGTGCGTACAATAACCTTTACCCTAGGCTCAGTTTAATCCAATCCATACTTTGATACCAACTTGTAACGCCCTGAATTTCGAGGGTCAAGCAAAGCTCGACTCTCGAGATTCCGAACATCACTTATGTCCTGTGGAAGACAATATTCTGATTTCTTTCTTGTTGAGCAATTGAGCATGCATAGAATTATGTTAAATGGCATATCATTCTCCAGATTTAATATAATTAAACCAATGTATAAATCCAAAACATATATATATATATATGTATGTATCATAAAGTTTCTTCCAGAGTATGGGTTTGCAGCTGGGTTTAATATATACATGTGAAATTTTAAAAAGTAAACAAAATGTTGTAATGTAAATGTAACATCTAACTAAGGCCACATGCCCAGTGCCTCTTGTCTATCGGCACGTGGCCTACGTCGGCCCACCCGAGAGCTGGAAATAGGAGAATTCCTCCTCTTCGTTCAAGAAGTCTTGCTTCAATACATCAATGTCAACCGTACCTACATCTACACTAAGCGTCTGGTTGGTGTTTTAAAACATCGTCCTAATGTGGGAGTGAGTGATCAACTCAGTGGTTCTATAAAGAAAAAGTTACACATGTTATCAAGTCAATCAGTGCAGTAATGATAAGGCAACAATAAGCAATCACTTCCTAATTACTCTTTTTAATGCGAGAATGGAGTTTATGTAATGATGTATGCCCTCATCCATCAACACTCCCTCAACGCGACTCCGACCACCTGTTTCGCACATGATAACACTTCCTCAAACGTGTGACTCTAACACCTTTTACCACATTCTAACTAATGTAATGTAGTGCATGATCATGTTAACCAGGTGATTAATTATGCCCATTCATCCAGTAACTTGGGGAAGCTAGGATACCTCCCTTTTTAATATTGATCCAAATCGGCATCGGACAATCGCAGTGGTCCTACTCCTGTGTTCTTGATCCATCTAGGTTCATCACTCCTAGATAAACACAGATGATAGGTAAGTTGCAAGAAGTGGTGCTCGCGGTCACTACGGGGAAGCTCATCACCTCAGTGTAGGCCTACAACACAACATGGTGTCCCATACCACCATGCCCGGATCACAAGTCTTGAGGATCATGGTACCATGGTTAAAGGGGATCTTTGCAATTGTGAGGGGTACCTTAGATTCAAACATTCGCGTTCATATATGGTAGACACACAATAGGTCAATAGGTTCTTTAGGCAGCCTCAATTGGTATGGGCGCACACTGATGTAATCGACATGGAGCGCATAAGCGCTCCTCGTGGCCTAGCCACTGTCGATAGTCAACGTTTGACCCGTATCTTTCGAATTTACCCAAGGTGACTAACCCAATTCGGCCACCCAAACGTGGAAGTTTACCGGTTGCCTAGACTACGATCGTAGCCCCGTTCCTATCCAAATCAGGATAATACATATTCATAATATGTAAGTCAACATTTGGTAAGCAATCCTGATGAATTTCTCATTTAGGCATTTCATCAAACACATAGATTACGTTAATTACAACTTGCATTTATCAATATATTACATAAATAAATACGTATGCATATGATGACAAGGAATCCTACATCAGCAATTATAGCAAGCATAAATCATTAACTATAATGAAAGCATTAATAAATCACAACCTAAGCATTTATAGTCCATACCTTTCGGTAGTACGCTCAACTTGGACTCGGTCCTAGGACTATGTTTCCAAGGAAAGATCGTCGGTCGCCTAAATGAGTACATGGGTTAGTTACGTTGGAGAAAAGTCATTCGGGGACCTACATCACTATAGGGATTTGTATTACTTAGTCTAGGTCGTAGTCGGAGGAGTTTCGGTAGCGGACGCGGCGGTGGTTAGGCTTGTGGATCGATGGGAGAGGATTTCCTCCCGTTGCAAGCACTACTCCAAACTCCTCTTCTATATCTTTCTCTTTTCTCTTCTTTCTCTCCTTCATTCTTTTATTTTTCCAAATTCGTATTTGGGACAGAGGGGGTAAGTTGGGAGCTATTTATAGCCCTAGACGGTGTATAAATGGCCCCAGGGCCACTTTATACTATATTTATACCCTACGGGCGGCTATTTCTGACTAATGGGGCTCTTAGAAGGGCTCACGGGCTCATCTATGCCATGGGGTAGGCTCCCAATCAATGGATCGATGCCAGTACATAGTTTCGGTGCGATCGGATAAACAGATCAGCCGTGGCATGCCTGTGTCAGATCAACGGTTATAAATGTTCAATTGGGGCCACGGTTATACGGACGTGTGTAGAGAATTTTTTTTCTCCATGTGTGAAGTTTGGTCATAAACCAACAGTCTGAAATTCTCAACTTTACGTAAGAGTGAACGACCCAATTCACTTAGATTGAACGACCCAATTCACTTAAGTCTCAGCACATTTCCATAGAGTATTTGCATTTCTTACGCACTTGACTCTCGGCTCAAGTTGAGCGTTTCTGGACACTATCTCGGCTTGACTCCTGCAATGGTCGTCGAGTCCAGTAAGGCAGACATTGTTCCATAATTTCAAGTCTAGCGGACCCCTGATGTGCGGTTTAGGTCCATTACGAAGTTTCAGGGCACTCTCAAGAGGGGCGGGTCCTCGAAATTTCTCCTGGATCTTTGGATGGCGTTGGGCCAGTGGTACTTACGATTCTAGCCCTCCACCATTTGTGAAAATGGTGGCCCGAGCTTAATCCACCTAATGTTTAGCATTTAAGTAAATCTCGTTGAAATTAGCTAGCCGGGTATGGACCTCAGGTGGTTTCACCCGAGGTTGAACTCGGGTCTTTGTACGGATTTTTTCGGGACGTTACAATCTTGTATGCCCAATATCTTTTTCATATATAGCCTGATCGGGACAAGTAACTAGTCAAATTGAGTATTGATCAGTAAAGTAGAGTGACATGTAAAATGGGCCAAATATTCTGGTCAAAATTATGACCCAACTTATTAACCTCGTGAGAACCTAAGAATTGATGTTAGTAAGTTTTGTGGGCCCCATCATGATGTGTATTGAACATCAATATCTCAAGAATCATCCGTATACGAAACTCAGGTGGGCCATACCATCTAAAACCATGTGAAGACATCCTAAAAAATATAAAAGCACTTAGCAGGATCCACATGAGTTTTGGATTTGGCTGAAACTTGGTCTGACCCCTCATCCAAGTGGGACACACATAATGAGCGGGTTGGATATGTGAATCACATTAAGGTAGGCCCAATATATAATTACGAATGTTTTAAGGAAACCCTTCTCTACTACATTTAGGTGAGTTACTCATTACCCTTACTAGAGTAAACTTTGTGGGGTCTATATATTTATTTTATCCAGTCCGTTCATCCATGTTAACAGATAATTTGAGGTCTAAAGAATAAAAGGGAAGTATATCCAAAGCTCAAGTGGACCACACCACAGGAAATAGTATGATTGAACCTCTACCATTGAAAAATTCTTAAAGGCCATAGAAGTTTTGGATCAAGCTGATGTTTGTGTTTTCTCTTCATTCATATCTTTTTGATATTATGAATAGGTTGGATGGAAAATAAACATTACTGTGGGCCCAAGGATGGTATCAACGGTGGAAATCATTATTCCACAATGTTTCGTGTGGCATGGTCCACTTGAGTTTTGGATTTATCGAAAATTTGGGATCAACCCACACTGTTCATTCATTTTTTGAGATCATTTTAGAGAATTATCCAAAAAATGAATCATACCTAAAGATTAAATGGACCACACCACAAATACAATCAGGGGTGATGATTTTCACTATTAAAAAATTCATAGGGACCACCGTAACGTTTATTTTCCATCCAATCTGTTCACAATGTCACAAAGACCTGGATCCATCCAATCTGTTCATAAGGTCACAAAGACCTGGATGAAGAGGAAAAACAAATTTCTTATTGATCTAAAACTTCTGTGACCCCCAAAAGGGTTTCAATGGTAGATGTTCAACCAGCCCATTCTTGGCACGCAGATTAGTTATTGACATGTTGACTCCCGAGACTTGCTACTGAAGTGATGTCACTAAGTTTTTTGGGCCCAACCATGATGTATGTTTTGTATCCACACCATCCATCCACTTGGAGAGATCATTTTAGGGGATGATCCAAAGAATGAGTCAGATCAAAATCTCGAGTGGATCCCACCGTAGAAAATAGTGGGGAGAGTGACGCCCACCATTAAAAAGTTTTAAGGTCCACAAAAGTTTCAGATCAAGCTGATATTTGTATTTTCCCTTCTTCCATGTCTTCACTAACACATGAACAGGTTGGATCTCAAAAAAACATCATGATGGACCTTTGGTAGGTTTCAATGGTAGGCATCACTCTCCCTACTGTTTTCTGTGGTGGGGTCCACTCTAGCTTGGATCTGCTTCATTTTTTGGTTCATACCCTAAAGTGATCTCTAAAAATGTATGAACGGTGTGGATACAAAACATACATCATGGTGGGGCCCACATAACTTGGTGACGTCACTTCAGTAGCGAGTCTCGCTACTCAACCTGTTAGTAGAGGTGGGCATTTTGGACCCGATACGGTGGATCCGACCCGATCCAACCTGACTCGGTGCCATTTTGAACAGAACCAACGGCTTATATCAGCCTGATCGAGTCTGTCCACCCAGATCTGATCGTTTTTCGGGTTGGGTCTAGATAGAGGTTGATCCGAACCAATCCGACTCGAATACTCAAACCGAAAGGATCTGACCCGAACTGACCCGGAACGGGTAGTATAAATATTCTTTTATACTTTTTACCTTCACTCATTTACATTACACCCCTCCCCTCTTTTCTTACCCTAACGAATGAAGGAGCCTTCCCTTCTCGATCTTCTTCTTCTTCTTCCTCTCCACTCTCCAGTCTCTAGCCTCCCCTTCCCATTACTGCTGGTGTGGGTTTCACAGCTTATACAGTTTGCCTGTGATGTGTGCAATTACAAGGAGCTACGTATTAAGTTTTGTACACAGTCAGAGTATCAAATAACTCCTCCAACGGATTGGCTACTCCCCTTTCACTAGCGTGGTCGGTGATCTATGGGACCCACCATGATGCATGTGTTTCATCCATTCCGTTCATCCATTTTCAAAGATAATTTTAGAGTTTTATTTTAAAAAAAGGGTTATAAATCTCAGGTGGACCACACCACAGGATAACAATAATGATTAGATATCCACCATTAAAATCCTCCTAAGGCCTACTATATTGTTTATTTGACATCCAATCTGTTGATTAGGTCATACGGTCCCAAATGAAGAGAAAAAACAAAGATCGGCTTGATCCAAAACTTTTATGGCCCTCTAAATGTTTTTAATGGTCGACTCTCATTCAATATTGTTTCCTGTAATGTGGTCAACTTGAGATTTGGTTATACCTCATTTTTGGACTCATGTTGTAAAATGATCTCTAAAAATAGATGGACGACATGGATGAAACACATATGTCATGGTGGGGCCCACATAGCACCGACCTAGGGGGAGTAGCCAATCCGTTTCCCGCCCATTCTGTCTAACAAACACGCCAACTGCGTAGTTACATGTCCTGCGAAGCCGAACACTGACTATAACGTCTCGGAAAAATCCGTACAAAGACCCAAGTACCACGTCAGGCAGAAATCACTCAAGACCAAACTCTTTAGAAATTAGATGAGATTAACTAAGTGCTAGACTAGATTGTCTATGAAATTAGCTTAGATCACTTTAAATATGATCTGCAAGACCCAAAACTTGTACAATCATTAGCGCTACATTACCCTAAAACTTAAGACCCATCTCTATCCCTGGTCGCTCTTGGGATAGCGTTGAAACTCCGTATCAGACCTACCCGCGTGTCGAAAGTACGATTGCTGCGAAACCATATGGTTAGGACCACCTTGCTGGGCATGACAACCATCTCAAAAATCAAATCCAGATAGTGTCCAGAAACGCACAACTTGAACTCGGAGCGAAGTGTGTGAGAAACGGGAATATCTTTGGAAAATGAACTCAGATTTAAGTGATTTGGGCCGTTCGCTTGCATGCCAAATCTAAGGATTCGGACCATCAGAATCTGACCCAGTTACACCCTCGGATTAGGAAAATTTTTCAGCATAACTCAGTATACTTGTGGCCCTAATCGAGTGCCGGTGATCGTTGAACTGGAACTGGTCCGCCATGGTCGATCTGCAAATCCAATCGGACCGAAAACTTAACTTGACCTAGATCCAATGCCAGGGAGCTTAAGTCCAACCGTACGCAGAAAAGGGGCCTCCAGAAGTGCTCTGTTGGACTAAAATAGCCACCCTTTGGCTATAACCTGAGTATACCTTGGCCCTTGGGCCATTCCCATCACTTCTGGGCTTATAAAAGGGCCTTAAACCCTCTCTCTCTCTCATTCCATATGAATTTCTAACCCCAGGTGAGAGAAGAGAAAAGAAAGAGAAGGAAAGAGAGAGAAAGCGAGAGGGAAGTTAGGGTTTGCTGCAGAAATCCTTCCCTGCCGTTCTACATACCGTATCACCGCTACTGCATGCTATACCAGCGATTCTGGTTCCATTTTCAGGTAAGAAAACTTAACCTAATCTGTTTTAGGGTTTCAAATAGAGTAAAGTATGAAATGGTTAACCTGTTTCATGCTATAAGTTGTCGTTGTGCCGTAGACAAAGACTTAGTGTTTAAACTGAGTTCGTTACAAGTCTACCGGTGAAAGGTGCAGACTATAAACGTTTAGGTTATGGTTTTCAAGGATTTCAATGTTAGTTAATGATTTATGACTGACTTGATTGCTATCACATGCTTAGATACGATGTTTCCTGCGCTTTACACATATATATGAACTACGTTGAATATAGTATATTCCATGTATTTATTGATGTGTTTGAATGAATATAGAATTTGGATTCGTGCTTGCCATGATTATTAACCATGAATATCTGATTGCTGTGTATGTGGCAACTCCTTTGTAAAAGGGCTTACCAGGATATATGTTGTAACTAGTCTAATACTTGTAGGTTGAACTGTGTAGTCTATGTGTTTGTTGAAATGTCTGAATGAACATGGAAGTATGATTTGTGCCTGCCATGTCTATGGAATGCTAATACATGAATTATTGTATACGTGACAACTTCTTGTTGTGAGGATTTGTCCAAATATATGTTATGATCAACATATGTGGTGTATGTTGATATGTGTAGTATAAGTGTTTGACAAAATGTTTGTATGAGAAGTTGTTAGATGAACTATAATTCATAGGATTGTTGAGATAAGATTCCCAACTACCTTAGTTATATGCATAAATTCCTTCAAGTCACTGTAATCTAGATAGTGTGGTTTGTGTAGAATATGCATATGTAGAATGACATGTTATATGTGTTTTATTATACATTCAAATGTCTTCCATGTTTACATTGGTTATTAAATGTAGTATGATTATTGTATGTACATGTTTCTCATATCAGAATGTGTTTGGGACTATGTTATAGTCTAGGCAATCGGTAATAGATCCTAATTTGGTGGCTGAGGTTGTTTCGCCACACAGGACGTGTTCGATGAATCCGAGCCGTACTTTGGTTGTCGACAGTGGTTAGGCCACACGGAGTGCTTATGCACTTCATGTCGTTCATCTCGATGTGCGCTCATACCAATCGAGCTCGTCAAGTAACCCGATTGACCTGATGTATGTTCACCATATATGAACGCTATTGCTTGAATCTAAGGTACCAAACTCACCAGTGAAAATCCTGTTAACCTTGATACCTCGATCCGCTAAGACTCATGAGCCGGACATGGTGGTATGGGATACTGTGATCGAGCTATCGCCTTACGTCGGGGTGACGAACCCACCCGTAGTGACCAGTGAGCAACCTAAGCTCGTGAGCCGAATATGGTGGTATGGGACACTGTATTCGAGCTGTCGGCCTACGACTAGGTGACAAGCCATTCGTAGTGACCTCGAGTATACGCTGAGACTGCGGTGAGACGACGAGCCTTTCCGTAGCAACTAGAGTATAAGCTAGGCCTGCATTGAGGTAACGAGCCCTTTGTAATGACCCGGAACCGTAACATTATATGAGACTAGCTAGGACTGACGACCCTAGAATGGATCATTGTTTGGAAAATGATTTAAGGGAGGCACGTTAGCTTCCCAATCCTAATGTATGAAAAGGTCTAATAAGAACTCGGTAATCATGCTCATGCATCGTATTACACGGTGCTTTGGCGAAGAAGCGCACGTTTACCGGGAGTTTTGCATGCGAGATCATGAGATGATGTCGCTGAGGGAGTGCAAGTGAGGGCATGCATCATTAATTCATATCATTTTACATTAACCAGAGTATCTAGGGATGTTTGATTATATTGCTTTATCATTACTGCTTGATTGAATTGATAACATGTTAACCTTTGCCTTATAGCTCCACTGAGTTGATCACTCACTCCCACGTTCTGGGATGGTGTTTTAAATACCAACTAGACTCTGTCTTAGCTGCAGGTGATGGTGCTGCTCATGAGGCAGAGTCGGACTATTACGATGACGAGGAGGAGTTCTCCTATATGCAACTCTCTGGCGGGTCTGTAGACTTGGAGTTGCACTGACGGGGCTTTCAGGGATGCCGACTAGATATCATTCCACTTGTTATGATTATATTTTTTTAGAGCACACATGTATATTCATTTTATACATTTTGGGAGTATACATGTATATTTAACGTGGTAACATGATCACACTTCAGAGACGTACTACAGTTTATATATCTTATACATCTATTACAGTCTTCCGCTTCCAAAATTCACTTGTCTCTGGAGTATGATATACTGTTTGGCTTAATCTTATTCATGTTTAATGCACTAATACAAACAACATTTAATTATCATTATCTATGTTGCATAAGTGATGTGCTGAAACTCGGGAGTTGGGCCTATGCTCGACCCCTGATTTTCAGGGCGTTACACTGACGCTTCTCGAGCTCTGAGTTGTATGAAGGGTTCAAAGGATATCAAATTTACATGGGCCCCACGGTGAGGACAACATTTAATCATCATTATCTATGTTGCATAAGTGATGTGCTGCAACAAGGGGGTTGGGCCTATGCTTGACCCCCGATTTTCAGGGCATTGCACTGAGGCTCCTCGAGCTCCGAGTTGTGTGAAGGGTTCAAAGGATATCAAATTTACATGGGCCCCATGGTGAGATATTTATTATATCTACACCGTTCATGTATTTTTAGAGATCATTAGAGAGCATTATTAAAAAAATGAATAATATCCAAAGATCATCTGGAACACACCACAAATAGTAGCAGAGGATGATTTTCACCGCTAAACGATTCGTGTGGTCCAAATGATAGTTAGATCTGGCTTATTTTTTGTCTCAAGCCTTAAAACGAGGTCTCCAAATAGATGGATGGTTTGGGTATAACACATATCCCATGATCACACCCCTACAACTTGCTAACGTCAATACACTAATACAGCAAGTCGACTTGCGTGAAAAGGACGGCATCACTGCACGAAATATAATACTTCCGATGAAATTGTTGATAAGTTATTTCAGAGACATGTGAGGCCCACCTTGATGTATATGTTTTATCTAAGCCGTTTATCCATTTTGAAATATCATTTAGGCATGGAGCACAAAAGTGTGGTATATTGAAGGCTAAAGTGGACCACACCACGTGAAATAATTGGATTGAATTCCAACGTTCCGAATCTTACCCAACCCGATCCGACTTTGGCAGGGTGACCGAGTCGGACTCGGTTCGGGTCAGGCTAATCATGTATCAGATCAGTCCGAGTCAAGTGACCCAGACTCGGTCCCGGATCGGATTGAATTCGGATTAGGCTAGTGCGATTTCGGGTCGGATCGAGTTAGGCCTAATCCGAGCCGATCCGGACCGATGCCCACCTCTACCTGTCAGTAGCTAATCCGCGTCCGATATCGGACTGGTTAGGGTGCCAACCCTAACCACTCCCTCTCCCTCCATCTCTCCTCTCTCTCTCTGTGTGCCTCTCCCTCTCTCTCTCCCTCTACGCCTCTCCCTCTCCCTCTATGGTCGATCTACCTCTGCCTCTCCCTCTCCACTCTCTCTCTCTCTCTCTCTCTCTCTCTCTCTCCCTCCCCTCTCCCTCTCCACTCGATCTACCGCTCCCTCACTCTCTCTCTCTCTCTCTCTCTCTCTCCTTATCTATTCATATCAATTTGGGCATTTTTTATAGCATTTTTAATCCTTAAAGTAACATTGTGCAATGATTTGTGTATCGGAAAATTTTGAGTTTCGAATCCCTAATTAGGGATTTGTAGTGTCAATTCCCTAATTGTGGATTATAGATTAAAAAACTGAAAATCCCTAATTAGGGATTCAAAATTCAAAACACTTAATTAGAAATTTTTTAAGGGGATATATTGGGCCATTGGACGTTCTTGCAACTGAGATTTTACATTTGCAGGATGGAACTTCTGGAGAAGATTTCAACAAAGACTCAATTGATTGTGAAGAAAGGCGGCTCACAGAGCTTGGTCGTAGGACAGTGGAAATTTTAGAAGATTTCAACAAAGACTCAATTGATCGTGAAGAAAGGCGGCTCACAGAGCTTGGTTGTAGGACAGTGGAAATTTTTGTTCTAAATCATATATTCAGGTAATCAACATGCCAGCATGGTTTGTAATCTCTGGTAGAGCTCTAGACCTTTTAACTTGTTTCCTTGGATCTAATCATGATTTTAGTTAGATGTAATATATATTGGTCTTTTGGCCAGAGACCAATTTAAATCCATTCAACTTGTTCTGGTTGTTAAAGTTCAGCTATTGAAGAAAAGTTCTGCTGAGGCTACTCACATGATTATGATTAGAATCCTATTTGAGTAAACACATGCTTCTGTGCAATATGTGCGTGGTATACTTCTTGTTAGTCAGGCTAGCTGCATTATTCCCTGGTCCAATAATCAGGCTGGTCCCTGCAGCAGCTGGGCTGTGCACGAAAAGCATGTAGTGTTAAATACGAGTTGAGCAATGGTCCCCAACACAAATGTGGTTTATTGTGAGCGGACCAGCCGGACATCAGGCTATTGCTCATACATGATGTCGTTGATGAATTTGGTCTCACACATGTGCCACTATTATGCTTACCCGAGATTAGGATTCTAATCCTGCTCGAGTGTGCCTCTGTATTTCTCATTGAAGAAATTACAGAATTGCAGATGAGATTTGACAGGATTAAGCTCTGGGAGGGCACGTTACCTTCAAACAAAAGGCATCGGGGTGTCATCGGGTGTGTCGGGATGAGTATTGCCTTCGTCGAGGACAGATGATTCCTCATCAGCTTTCCCCTACCTTTTATGTTCTTTGGACGATGTAATCTAAGTGTATTATTTTATTGGTTCTTTAATAACTTCGCTTCCTTTCAAGAACGAGGGCAGTAATGGCAAGCTTCCTTTTTTTTTTTTTTTTTTTTTTTTTTTTTTTTTTTTTTTAAAGTCCCTTATCCTTAATAATCGACTCCCAAAGGGCAAAGATCTATGAACTAACTTATTCTTGACTAGATAAGAAGAAGAATCCTGCATCTTATTGCTTTCTCTGACATCTTGGTCAGTTACAGTTACATTTAATAAACGGTTTCAATGGAAGATACACACCACTTGTGGGACTCATGATCTAAGATGAGCTAGAAAACCCAATGGACAGTGGATGTCATAGGGACTTTACAGTAGGCCCAACAAAAACATGGAGAGATTTAGGTTTGCATGTAGCTCTAATTGGTCACTTGTTTATTTTGAGGATATCTGATTATTGATTCGGATTTGTATGGGGATTACGTTGTTAATCTAAGAATACCATTGCATGAAGTTATTTATACTGATCATGCATATTGCTCTGGCCTTTGTTGTGAATATGAGAATCCCATTGCATGAAGTTTTTTATACCGACCATGCATATTGCTCTGGTCTTTTGATGGATTAGCATGTAGATATAGGTCTCTTGGTATTGGAAAGTAAGAGATATTTTATTTGTAATTGCCTGATTTTGGGGCCAGATCTTCTGTATGGTCAGATCCATGGACTGCTTGGATCTTGCTCCAACCAAACTGGCATATGTGGCAGGTATAGGTGGGATGCCCTGGAGACGCCTCTTTTCCTTTTCCAATTTTTCATTCAGTTCCAACATAATATAGCTCATCTTCTTTTCCTTCTTCACTAATGGAAATGGAGCAATAGGCTTGTTTGTCTTGACCAATTATCAGGCAGGTCCATCCATCATCCTGGTTTGTTCCAGTTGGGTCTGCCAGCGATTACCCATTTTTTCTAAGTGGGTTATCTATGGGGAGGTATAAACAGCCCTTCTAAACTCATTTCATTGGACTTTTGTTGGAAGACTCTTCTGATCAATCGGGCTTCTCTTTTGCTGACCATCTATTTTTCAGTTGGTTTGCAGTGGATCATGTTCAGGCCCATCAGATGAAATCTCCCCCATATTTTCATTGTGGGCAACATTCATAGGTCTTCACATGGCCAAGTATGTGGTAACATTTATGGGTCTTCACAATGCCATGTGTTGTGGCACACATGTAGCTTGAATTTTGTACTCATATGTTCATTATGATCTAATGTGTCGTGCCATCTATGATTCTTCTCATGTTAGCTTGAGAAAGTGGCACAAAAAAAAAGTAGTTCTATGCATGTGCATATATACAATGCACATCTCTTTTGGCATTACTCTTTATCATGAACCTCATGTTTTGAATTTCCAATCAATCTTCCATGGATACCAAGAACATAATATAATGGTAAGATTTTCTGTTTAGAAGAAATTTCTATGATTTATGTATGGTCTGAGTTTTAACGTATGGAACTAGTACTACTGCAAGGGTTGTCAACAGGTTGGGTCCTAGACTACCTATAGCAGACTAACATACTTTGGGTTTGCCGGGTTTGGGTACCCATTAGGTCTTTGAATCTAGGTTTCTAGTTGGGTTTGGGTTGGCCCAGTCAAATGAGAAAATTTACATGGTCAATGGATGTATTAGATTGCACACATATGCCGCTTTGACACGTGCAGTGTGTAAACGAGTCTCTTACATGCATGTGGCTTATGAAACCTTATTCCATTGTTGTTGGGAGTGCAATGTTGTATTGGCTATTTGCCAAAAATAAAATAAAATTGTAGTATATATTTAGGAGTAGGTAGAAACGGTGGATATGGTTGCATTTTAAGTGGCATGATATTTGTTTGGATTATTTAAGTTCAAGCTTGCAACTGATAGGACTTCTAGCATATAATTTATTGCTAGCATTTCATTTGGATTGCTGGATTTAATTGTGTTAGCTAGAAATTGATGGAGCAGACTCGGATGTGCGTCGAAGCTATCTGGATGTTGAGTGGGGGTCCCTGGAAGGTGGGAACCGCTGTTATGACCATGATGAAGCAGTCAATTTCCTATGGACAACAATATGGGTGGCCTGGCCATTTGGACAGGCTCGTGTTTATGTATTAGTCTGAAATTGATGAAGCAGACCCTAGTATAACCCTAAACTTAAACCTACACCTAAACCTATTCTCAAATCCCTAAACCTAAACCTAAACCCGATCCCGACCATGATGAAGTTGTCCATTTTCTATGGACAGCAATATGGGTGGCCTGACCATTTGGACAGGCCCGTGTTTGTGTGGAGCAGACCCAGATGTGCGTCGGAGCTATCCGTGAGTTGGTTGAGCCACTAAGACCTAAACCCTAAATCGTAAACCCTAATACTAAACCCTAAACCTAAAACTAAAACCTAAAACTAAACATTAAGGTGGGGACAGTGCCCTCGATCGTTGATTCCTTCCTGGGACCCACTATGATGGTTATTTGAGATCCAACCTATTGGTAAGTTCACACAGACCTAGATCGGAAGAAGGGATAACACAAATATTAGCTTGATCGAAAACTTTTGTGGCCCCAATTAGTTTCGAGGTCCACTTGAGCTTTGGATCTACCTCAGTCTTCAGCTCATGCCCTAAAATGATCTCTCCAAATGGATGGATGGTTGGATACAACATATACATCATGGTGGGATTCAAATCTCAAGTGGACCATAATACGGTAAACAATGATCCATCGTGATTTATGTATTTCATCCACTATGTTCATCGATTTTAACAGATAATTTTATGTCTTGAGACAATAAAGGAAGTGTATATATAAAAATCTTAAATGGACCACATGTATAGGAAAGAATGTGAATTGAACTCGTTCCGTTCAAAAATTCTTGGGATGCCACGGAAGTTTTAGATCAAGCTGATATTTATTTTTTCTAAACCTAAACCTATTATCAAATCCCTAAACCTAAACCTACACCTAAACCTATAACTTAAACCTAAAGCTAAACTCGAAAACCTAAACCTAAACCTAAACCCGAACCCAATTCCTAAACCTAAACCTAAACCGAAACTCAAATCCCTAAACTTAAACCTACACCTAATCCTAATCTCAACTCCCTAACCTAAACCTACACCTAAACCTAAACTTATAACCCTAACCTAAACCTAAACCTAAACCTAAACCTAAGCCTAAACCTATAACCCTAACCTAAACCTACACCTAATCCTAATCTCAACTCCCTACCCTAAACCTAAACCTACACCTAAACCTAAACCTACACCTAAACCTCCACCTATAACCCTAACCTAAACCTAAACCTAAACCTAAACCTATTCTCAAATCCCTAAACCTAAACCTACACCTAAACCCAAATCTATAACCCTAACCTAAACTCGAAAACCTAAACCTAAACCCGATCTTGAACTCCGAACTCCTCGATTCCTAAACCTAAACCTAAACCAAAACTTACACCTAATCCTAATCTCAACTCCCTAACCTAAACCTAAACCTAAACCTATAACCCTAACCTAAACCTAAACCTAAACCTACAACCCTAACCTAAACCTAAACCTAAACCTAAACCTAAACTTATTCTTTAATCCCTAAACCTAAACCTACACCTAAACCTAAACCTAAACCTAAACCTAAACCTATTCTCAAATCCCTAAACCTAAACCTACACCTAAACCCAAACCTATAACCCTATCCTAAACCTAAACCTAAACTTGAAAACCTAAACCTAAACCCGATCCCGATCTCGAACCCGAACCCGAACCCGACTTCCTAAACCTAAACCGAAACTCAAATCCCTAAACCTAAACCTACACCTAATCCTAATCTTAACTCCCTAACCTACACCTAAACCTAAACCTATAAACCTAAACCTAAACCTGCACCTAAACCTAAACCTATAACCCTAACCTAAACCTATAAACTTAAACCTATAACCCTAACCTAAACCTAAACCTAAACCTAAACCTATAACCCTAACCTAAACCTAAACCTATTCTCAAATCCCTAAACTTAAACCTACACCTAAACCCAAACCTATAACCCTAACCTAAACCTAAACTTGAAAACTTAAACCCGAACCCGAATTCCTAAACCTAAACCTAAACCGAAACTCAAATCCCTAAACCTAAACCTACACCTAATCCTAATCTCAACTCCCTAACCTAAACCTAAACCTACACCTAAACCTAAACCTATAACCCTAACCTAAACCTAAACCTAAACCTAAACCTATTCTCAAATCCCTAAACCTAAACCTACACCTAAACCCAAACCTATAACCCTAACCTAATAAACTCGAAAACCTAAACCTAAACCCGATCTCGAACCCGAACTCGAACCCGACTTCCTAAACCTAAACCTAAACCGAAACTCAATTCCCTAAACCTAAACCTACACCTAATCCTAATCTCAACTCCCTAACCTAAACCTAAACCTACACCTAAACCTATAACCCTAACCTACACCTAAACCTAAACCTAAACCTAAACCTATAACCCTAACCTAAACCTAAACCTAAACTTATTCTCAAATCCCTAAACCTAAACCTATAACCCTAACCTAAACCTAAAGCTAAACCTAAACCTATTCTCAAATCCCTAAACCTAAACCTACACCTAAACCCAAACCTATAACCCTAACCTAAACCTAAACTTAAACTTGAAAACCTAAACCTAAACTCCGATCCCGAACTCCGAACCCGAATTCCTAAACCTAAACCTAAACCGAAACTCAAATCCCTAAACCTAAACTCAACTCCCTAACCTAAACCTAAACCTACACCTAAACCTATTCTCAAATCCCTAAACTTAAACCTACACCTAAACCCAAACCTATAACCCAAACCTAAACTCAAACCTAAACCTAAACTCAAAACCTAAACCTAAACTCCGATCTCAAACCCGAACCCGAATTCCTAAACCTAAACCTAAACTCAAATCTCTAAACCTAAACCTACACCTAATCCTAAACCTATAACCCTAACCTAAACCTAAACCTAAACTCGAAAACCTAAACCTAAACCCGATCCCGAATTCCTAAACCTAAACCTAAACTCAAAAACCTAAACCTAACCCGATCCCGAACCCGAACTCGAATTCCTAAACCTAAACCTAAACTTAAATCTCTAAACCTAAACCTACACCTAATCCTAAACCTATAACCCTAACCTAAACCTAAACCTAAACTTGAAAACCTAAACCTAAACCCGATCCTCAATTCCTAAACCTAAACCTAAAATGAAACTCAAATCCCTAAACCTAAACCTACACCTAATCTTAATCTCAACACCCTAACCTAAAGCTAATCTTAAACCTATTTCCGTAAACTGACTCTAATCTTTTCATTGTAGAGATGGATAAGAGTTAGATGCGAGCTAAGAACATGTTTGGCCCAGAGTATAAATAAGGGGTTTAGGAATTCATGGAATTTGCGCGATATCGGGCAGATTCAGGCAATAGGATTAGGTGTCCATGTTGAAAATGCAAGAACATGGTTCATAAGACTTTAGACAAAGTAGAAGACGATTTGTTCATAGTTGGGATTGATTAGGGTTACACTTGGTGGATCCATCATGGTGAAGAGTTCCACCAAAGAGTTCCGCCTTCATCTTTGTGATTTTTTTATTTTATTTATGATTTATTTTATATATGAATGTTAAACTTATATGTATTTGTGCGTGGATGAATTTGAGTTATATATATGTGGATGTGGATAGAATTGTTTGTATATGGATGGATGTAGTTTGTGTTTGGATGGATGTAGATGTGAATATGATGAAAATGTATTGTAACAGGTGTATTTACAAGTGCATATCAAGAATTTTTTCCTCAATTTTGAAAATAAATGAAACCCGCAAGGACTATTGTCGACGAAATATTTCATTGGTAATAGTTTATACTGACGAAATATTTCGTAGGTAAAAATCGATCTATATACCGACGAAAGAATTCGTTGGTAATAGCTGGCTTATGCCGACGAACATACTCGTCATTATTATTAATTCAAAGTTTTACCGATGAAATATTTCATCGGTATAAGCTGTGTTTACCGATGAAATATATTGTTTTTTCCTACCAAAAGTAACATATTTTGCTGATGATTTTTTTTTCGCCGGTATTTGTTTTACCATTGTTGATGAAATATTTCGTCGGTATAAGCTGTGTTTACCGACAAAATATATTATTTTTTCCTACCAAAAGTAACATGTTTTGCCGACGATTTTTTTTGTCGGTATTTGTTTTACCATTGCCGACGAATTAATATTTCGTCGGGAAAAACCTTTAGCCACGGTCTTATCGCGACAATCTTTCCGACGACATATTTCGTCGGTAATAATCATTACTGATGAAAAAAGAGAAAATAATGACGAATTATGTCATCGGTAAAAGAGCAATTTCCTGTAGTGTTTTCATGTCTTTTGGGATATGAACCATTATCACTTTAAATGACTAGTGAATGATCAAGTGACAACTCTAATGATCGGGATTTCATCTATAGCTCTTCTAGTGGATACATATTTATAGTGGTTAAGAGTTCAATCGTTGCTCTTCCATTGGCACTAGATGTTTGGACAGTAAAGAAAAAATAGGTCTTGTCATAAGATTAACATGATAATGGGGTCTGGTTTGAATGCTTAATGTAATAACAAGTCCAGTCCAAAAGATCTACACAATAACAAGTCCAATCTAAATTCCTGATACAAGAAAAAAAAAAAAACACTTCTCAAAAGATACATCATGAAAGGTTTATGAAGAAGATGATTGAAGGTGTGGGCAACAAGGGTTTCTTAGAACTTTTTGCAAGAGCCAATGACAAAATCTGGATTCTAGCAATGGATGAAGGTGTTAAAATCAAATTGCCAACAAATCTTGTGATGTGAGTGATCTAAAACAAAGATTTGTTAGAGTAATATTCGGCAGTCTGGATGGTTTTGGAGAATTGATGGTAAAGATGGATAATGTCAAACTCACACCACGAGCATTGTTATATGGTGATAAAGTCACCTTTTCTTCCTCTCTCTCTCTCTCTCTCTCTACTGAATATTGTATTCATGTATGTGGAAAGATTATAGTATTTCGGGTAGCCCATGGGGCAAGAAAATGCTCCTGAGGCTACTTATCATAAGGTCCTATACATTAACGGATTCTCTAATGGAACCTAGTCCCACCTTGTCAAGGAAGATCCTTCCTATGATAAGAGGAGGAAGAAGTCTCTTTCCTTTCCTCTTTCCTTTTTTTTTATTCAAGCCGAAATATTACATATTTAACCCCGTTTAGGCATTGTTTTTCCTTGTATTTAAATGTTAAAATGTTCTAATTATATATGTTTTATGCAAACATGATGATTTTAGAATCTAGAGTGAATCTTAGCTTAAGGGCAATAATCTAAAGCCCAAAAGAAATTAAGAAAAAAAAAGAAAAGAATTGAGGATAAATTTGAAGATTTAAAGACCAAAATATCAAAGGAAAAGAAGTACCAAGGCTGAAGAATTGATCGAAGTTTAATATGTATATAACTGAAAAAATCAACAGAATTTTGATTAATCGAACTCAAGGTTCGATCAATCAACAGACCTTCAAGTTTTCTTGAGTGATTGGTTCGATTGATCGTAATTTGGTGATTTATTTAGAAAACTTGTTGGACATATTTTGCACTGTTCGATCGATTGAGGGTTAGAGTTCAAGCGATCGACACAAATCCAAATTTTGAATGTTTGTTGCCGGATGTTTTGCTCAAGTCTCAATCGATCAATCAATGGTTTGCGTAAAGTGCGAAATTGCGTAAATACTTAAGGCAATTCATTTTTTCCTATTTGAAGAGGCTTTTCTAAGCATGTTAGACACAAATTAGGTCAGAGGGAGAGTTCGAGTGAAGGCAAACCTCATTCGGCATTGCTTTTCTTCTTTAATCCGTCTTTCTGAGTTTGTTTTCCTTCTAAGATGTTATCCATGCTACGCTAATCTCTTAACTAAGGCTAAGAGATGAACTTCTTAATAAATTTTAATATTTAATCCATTTTTAATTTTAATTTATAGCTTTGGAGTGTTGAATTGTGATTATTTTGATTAAATTTTTAGATTGGGGAAGGAATTGATCTGTAAAATCAATCGACCTATTGTTAACTGTGGGTATAATAGATGTTTTTTTTTTTTTTTTTTTTTAAATTCTGTAGCATCCTAGAAAATTCCATACTTGTACACTAGTATGTCCACGAGGGGAAGCGTCAGAGGACCGTACTAGCCCAACCTCGCTGAAATCTATATATTTAAGATAATTAGTGTTGAATGTCATTTACACAAATCACGAATGGTTGCCATCGTGAACTTAACTAATCCTGACACTAATCGATGCTCTCGAGGAATTTCGAGGATTAACTCATCCAAAAAATGCCTTCATTAGCCTAATCAGGTCTAAACCGCATGTTGGCAGTCCGCTAGACTTAAAATTATAAGATAACATCTATCTTGCCACGCTTAATGTCCATCATAAATATCGAGCCAAGATAGTGATTATAATCATTCAACTTTGGTCGAAGGCTGAGTGCATGAGTTGTACAAATGCCTTAGGTGAGAACCTAGAATTTAAGTGAAATTAGTACCCTCTACTCTATCGTGAAGTTGTAGCTTTCAGACTGTTAGATGATAACCAAATTTATAGCACCAATCAAGATTAGTATCCTACCCGCATTCGTATAGTTATAGACCCAAACGATGCTTGGTGATCACATGGGTATTTTAGTTTTAAGCATTTTTTGTTATTTTTCCTTGTTTCAGGGGCTTTATTTCATTTTCTTAATTTTTTCATCTTTTATTATTTTTCTTGTTTTCAGGGGATTTAGTGCACTTTTACTTTTTTTTATGGTTATATATACACCGTGAGGAACCCTATTTGGATTATCGAATGAATAGAAATTCGTATCTTTTCTTTATCTTTTATCAAGAGATTAAATTTTTAGGATTGACCCTTGAGTGTTGAGGATTCCACCCTAGTTTTAGGTTCCTTCTTCTCAGATCTTTGAGGTGTAGGAAGAGGTAAGAAATCCACTCTTTTCTTTTGATGACAAAGGACCCGTAGTTTCTTCATCTCTTTTGTTCTTTTGGACATTCCATTTGATTTAAACGGAATAGAAGAATGGCTAGTCAGTAGAATAAGATTCAGGCTTGACCGTGGACTGACTTATGCTAGATCTAGGATATCCTCATATCCATGGGTCATCCATTTTTACTGTTTATATGATTTTATGCTAAGGGGCATGATCCTGATAGAATGATCTCATCTCTGCATTGAGATTTGCCTAATCCCTTTATTAGAAAGCAGTTAGCTAATTAATTTTTTTATTTGAATATCGTCATCCTAATTATACATGCATCTAAGGTTAGGCCATCACATGTCCCTGCATCACTTATCTTTGAAATCATTTTGTCATTTGTTACCTATAGGGTTTAATAAAAGTGATATCCAATAGTGCAAAACTTATGAATTGACCAAGGATTATCAAACTACTTTTCCTTTGAGTAATATAAAGACATTGCATCCATTTTAACTTATCCATTCAGACTTTTGAGGACATGCTCCACTAGTTTTTATATTTGGTTTTGAATATATATTTTTTATTATTATCATTTATTGATGATTTCATGGGATATAAATGGATTTATCTCTTAAAAAGTCATGGCAAAGACATCAATTATAGAGAATGTTTCACCATATGGTCTTTACCCAATATAATAACAAAATTAAAACATTTTTTCTAGTAATGCCCAAAAATATTTACATCATGATTTAAAAAATATTTTGCAATCATGGTATGAAATTTCAATCCAGCTAGTTTGGGCCCTCTTCAGGAGCTGGCCCTTCAAGAAATTCCCCCTGCTGCTCGCCATCTTCCAGTTAGGAGTGTCTTGGGTCCGGAGGGCCTATTGGCCCATAATCCTACCCATTTCCTTCTGCCACTGCACGCGTGGATCACATATCCAACTACGACTTTTGCACCTTGGATGGGACGGACGTCTGCGCCTGGACGGCATCCCCCTCAGGCAGGTTCGAAGTGAAGAAGGCTTGGAAGTTATGCAGACAAGTTACCAGCTGTAAACAGTGGGTTGTTTGGGTTTGACACTCAAACCTCCCCCCTAAGATCTCCCTTTTTACTTAGAGAGCTCTGCATGGCGCGGTTTTCGTTGACGAGTGTATCAAGCTGAGAGGCATCTCTATGACTTCCAAATGCGAGTGCTACTCCCCTGTTTCTAATCTTCAGCCTGCTACCGAATCCCTTGATCACCTTTTCGCCTCTGGGCCCCTTACCACCTAGGTTTGGTCTTTCTTCGGAGTCCAATTCAATAAGCCCATTTTGCCTTCCCAGTCCATGTTGTCTTGGGCCTTTCATTGGTGGAGCTTGGCCAGTCTTTCCAAAACCCCGCTCATGCTGCAAGGTCTCCTCCCATGTCTATTATTATGGGAGCTTTGGATTGATAGGAACAAGTCTAGGTATGAAAGCATCCCGATGAACGGTCAATGGGTCATCACAAATATTGTTAACTGGTTGCAGGGAATCGACTCTTCCCTCCCAGGCCCCAACTGGTGTGATCCCTTCCCTTGCTCACCCCTCTTCGCCCTGAACATCAGATTTGCACTAACCCCCACCCCCCACCCCCCCCCCAAGTGACCTTCGATTGTGAAGTGGTCCAAGCTCGACCCCGTTTGGGTCAAGGTTAATGTTGATGGCTTTGCCAGGTGAAACCCGGGGCCATCTGGCGGTGGGGGTATATGCAGGGGTAGTAACAGAGGTTTCCTCTTTGCATTCTCATCGGGCTATGGCATTGGATAAAGTTTCAGGGCAGAAGCTATGGCCCTGGCTGAAGGGCTTGCACTGGCGGTCGCTAATGGCCACCCACTCATGGTCATGGAGAGAGACTCTAGGAGCCTGGTGGATCTTCTTGATAAGGATGGAGACCCGAGCTGGGCACTTTGGTACACATGGGCTTCTACTTCCCACCTTAAGCAGAGGGCCACTCTGAGATTCTCCTTCATGCCGAGAGAGGCCAACGGTGTGGCTGATGTCTTGGCCAAGATTGCGAGTGAGGTCCAAGGTAGGAGAGCCTACCAATCAGTAGCAGACCTTCCTCCTCTAGCCTGTGGTTCTTGTTTCCTCGACAGGGTCGGTTTATGTCATGACCCTAAATCTCATGTTGGTAATCCATGATTACTAGACACCAAATTTTAGTTTACAGCTCCGTAGAACTCTGATTTTGGGACTTCCAACTATCACCTACTAAGTCCCATAAGCGGGGCTCCACAAGGAGGATTTCTGAAGGTAAAGACAATAAACATGTATCATTTCTCAAACTTTCATCATATTCAACATATATTACTGTGTACAACTGAGCACATCAAGGCAAAACCAAAACATAAACCATGTCATATTTATTATACCTGATGTACATATTCTGGGTATTACAAAAAAAAATATATACACTGATATGTACAAAACAAAAAGGACAACTGGAGTCTGTAGCCTCTATTCCTGTAGCTCCCTACTCTCACCTGTAAAAAAAAGTAGAAAGGAAAGCTTAAGCTACTAAGCCTGGTGAGTGCGTGTGTGTAGTGAAAACGCATGTTTCATGTCATGCTCCTATAATGCACAGGCTTTCTGGCTCGATACCAATAAGATAAAGATACAATGCATACTCTTTCAATGTTTCCACAACTTTCCACATTTCTCAATTGGATAACCAGGGTCTAAAACAGAGGTGGGACTCGCATATGATTACTACCCACTTGTGTAGACTTTTCCACTGTGGTCAACTACAGAGGTGGGACTACATAGTTCACGGGTCGAACTAGTCTAACCCACTTGTGTTAAACCTCACTATCTGCTTAACAACGAGAAGTAATAAGTCGCCTGGCAAAATGATAGCGGATAATTTACGAGCTCACCACACACAACCTATCTTTGCTTGCCCATAAGCAGATTAGGTCAAAACTCTCAACCAATTGACACACGTCGGTGGGAGTCGCTGCCTACTTTGGTATTTCAGCATTCTAGCGCTCTGTTCTTCCACCTGGCCTAAGCATTGGTCGCTCTCAATGGTACCAATCAGGGTTTAGGGACTTTCACCCAGGGATCCTCTAATCATGTCCTGTCGAATTACACATTTCCGGTGTAGTGTCCAACTCGAGTTATAACAAAGTATGTTCATATGCATAAGTCCACATACAAGCACAATATGTCAGGGTTTTCAAGGCAAGCATAGGACGACCGTCCTCATGTGGTCTCCCATACATTTAAGTTCCTCATGATCACCATATCATGATATGAATCATTCACTTTCAAGCATACGATGATACAACAACTATGAATCATGCATATGATATGCACATGACGTAGCCCAATCTAACTCTAATCCGGGATTTATTGTACTATAAGACTTTATGCTACAAGCATGCTTTTTCTCAAGAAGTAACTACATTAAAAGGAAGAAGGATATTTCTTTCAAACATTTTGTCAAATAGGTAGCGGGCGGATATTGTAAGGAACAAAGAGAGAAACCGTTAAAAATAAGTACTAACTTTAAACAAAACTAAATCATCTCTATTATCTAATCTTCCATTAATACCTAATCAACCGACTTAGAAAATCCAGCCATAACCTTAAGAAAATCCAGCAATAACCTAACGAATTTAAATAAAAAAAGCTAGTCTGATTAGGACTTTAAAAGAAAATCTAGCAACAATTAACCAACTTTGTCAGAAATTCCAGCAAGAACCTAACCCTAAATGAAAATCCAGCATGAACCTAACCCTAAAACAACAATTCCAGCAATAATCTAACCTTAAAATAGAAATTCCAACAATAATCTAACCCTAAATGAAAATCCAGCATAAACCTAACCCTAAAACAACAATTCCAGCAATAGTCTAACCTTAAAATAGAAATTCCAGCAATAATCTAACCCTAAATGAAAATTCAGCGAAAACCTAACCCTAAAATGGAAAATCCAGCAATTATCTAAGCTTAAAATAGAAATTCCAGCAATCTACTAACCCTAAAACAGAAAATCCAGCAATAAGGTTTTGAAGGAAACCCTAACGTACACATATGCGTGCTCCTACTCTATGCACTCACTTGTAACTAACAGAGGATTGAATCTCAACCTCAACTTCTATTTCCTTTTCTTCTTCTTCTTCTTCTTCTTTTCCTCAACTAGAGTGCTAGAAAATAGAATATTTGAAAGAGGTTTTTCCTATTTATGGACTTGTAAATGGTTTTAAATTGGCTTTTGGCTAAAAAAGGTTATGGGATGTTTTGTGATGATTTTTGAAAAGTTTAAACTTATTATAGCAATATAACAATGTTATTTAAGTAATTTGAACTAACCTATTCCAAGGAGTTTAAAAACATCGAGGTCATTTGAGTATATTTTCTCAAAATATACATGTGCATCTCTATGCATAACTTACAATTCGGGTGTCCTATTGACATGCCGGTTTTGCCATTAACTCCGTAACTTGACTACGGTTACAACGGTTAAGCTTTCGGACCTAACGGATTTTGAAAACTCGATGGTGGGGCTTCGCCAGAAAAAATAAGGACGTAATTGTCATTTCTCAGATTGTTTAATTTTAAGTCCGTATCTTAAAATTCAGACATCGGATTGGAATACGGCTTGCGACTCGATAACAGAACAACATTATGATCAAGTCAAAACATTCTCGAGGCTAATGGACCTATAGTTGACTATCCAGTGTACAAACTAGATTTCAGGGTCACGGGTCTTACAGTTTAGGAGCAGTCAGGATGGGCGGGTAGTTTTATTGTTATTTTGTGGATATTTAGGACCGATACAGGATAGGTGTGGCCATAGGATTTTTTTTTTGTGTGTGGCCCACCCGAAATATTTGTACATTTCCCCCTATGAATGAAAATATCCTTTCTTAAAATAAAAATAAAAATCCAATCAATCAAAAAATAGGCACTTACAGGAAATCACCCGACCTCTTTTGATAGGCATGTCAAGAAAGCTCTGAAGGTCTAGAATAAGGAGGCCTTCGGCAATATATTTACGCAAATTAAGTCAGCAGAACAGTCCATCTAAGATGTTAAGGAGCATTTACAACAACTTAACTCCACAGGGGAGGTTGATAGAAGGGTCCATCAAGATCTTATCGAAGTTAAAGCTGAGCTTTGTCATCTTGAGCTGCTGGAAGAGATATTCCGGAAACAGAAGGCCTGCAACCATTGGCTGAAGCAAGGAGATAGAAACTCAAAATTCTTCCACGCCTTGGTGGCAGTAAAGAATAGAAGATCGGTGATTAGATCCATTAATCTGGAATTGGGATAGTTGGTAGATTCCCTTGTTGAAATCAAGGTGGAAGCCATAAAGTTCTTCCACAAGCTTTTCTCGGCGAGTGCAATTGACACTGGGGATGATCTTCCATCCGTTATCCCAGAGATGGTCTCGATTGAGGACAACGTGTTCTTGATGGCCTAGCCAACCCTTCTCGAAGTTAAGGAAGTAGTTTTGGCCCTCCCTCTAGATGGTGCGCTAGGCCCCAACGGCTTTTCAGGGGCTTTTTCTCGGGTTGCTGGGAAATAGTGGGGCAGGACCTTTTGAAGGCTTACATTGCCCTCTTTCGTGGGTGTCCAATCCCAAGGGCATTCACTGCTTCGTTAATTTTCCTCATCCCCAAAGGAGAAACCCCTAAGACTTTTGCAGACTTTCGGCCTATTAGTCTTTGCAATTGTGCCTACAAAATCCTAGCCAAAATCATTTCTAACAGGCTTGCTAGGGTGCTCCCGAAATTGATTTCCATAGAACAAGGTGCATTCGTTCAAGGCAGGTCCATTGTAGAAAATAGTGCGCTCACTCAAGAAATTCTTAAGGACATCAACAGGAAAGCACATGGCAGCAACATAGTTATGAAGATAGATATGGAAAAAGCATATGACATAATTGAATGGTCCTTCCTCAGGAAAGTCTCGAACTGTTTTGTCTTCTCAGGCTCATGGGTGAAGTTGGTGGAGCAGTGCTGGAGCAACTGTTGATTCTCGATTCTAATCAATGGCAAGAATGAAGGCTTTTTTAAATCAACCAGAGGTGTTTGGCAAGGGGATCCTCTCTCCCCCAGCTTATTCATCTTAGCCTCTGAGGTGCTAAGCAGGGGTTTTAAAAATCTGATGAGTAGGGGCATTTGTCTTGCATACCGGATGGGTAGAAACGGCCCTCGGGTTTCCCACCTCCTATATGCTAATGACACGCTGTTGTTTCTTAATGGGGGCCTCAAATCGATCCGAGCAATGAAACTATTCTTAGACTACTTTCAGAGGGTTTCAGGTCTAAAAAATTAATTTCCAGAAAAGCAGTTTCATTAGCTTCGATCGTCTTCCAACATCCCGAGCCGACGCAATTCAGAGAGTGCTGGGGATGGCTAAAGCCTCAGCTAAAATGGTCTATGTCGGGGTCCCTCTTGCTGCGGGTAGAAGGAAAGCTTCAGAATTTCAACAGCTAGTAGATAGAGTGGATAACCGGATAAAAAGGTGGTAGGCAAAATGTTTAACGCAAGCCAGCAGAGCTACTCTTGTTCAACACGTCCTAAGCAGCATTCTAGTGCATTCTCTAGCTACTGTGGCCATTCCCTCCTCGATTTTGAAGGCCTTAGAAAGCCGGTTTGCCAATTTCTTCTAGGGATGGGGCTGACGGTAAGAGGAAATACCATTGGAGAAAATGGTCAGAGATTTCGTCTCCTAAAGCGGAAGGTGGTCTGGGGACTGGAAAATTGGCGGAAGTCATGCAAGCCCTCCACCTCAAAATGGCCTGGGCCGTGAGGTTCAAGGGGATTAGAAGTTTATGGGGCACGTTCATGCATGCTAAGTACCAGCAGGACCTGATCTCTACTGGTTAGGAGCAGTGGGCGGCAGTAGCCTCTCCACTGTGGAAGAGAATTCGGGAGCTATTTCCGCTGCTGGAATCCAAGATGCAATGGCAAATCTAGAGAGGGGATCACAGTTTTTGGAGAGATAACTGGTCTGATAATGGGTCCCTCACGAATAAAGCTTCGTATCCCATCCCAGCAGGGCTGTTGGATCTCCAAATCAGGGACTGGCTGGGCCAGGTTGGGCCTCATCCCCCGTCTGCGGCTTTTAACTTCCTTCCACGGGGGTTTCTGCACTTTAGATGGCCCAGACGTACCTTGCTGGCCTCCTGACCCTTCTGGAGACTTCTTGGTCAGGTCTGCCTAGAAATCGTGTAGAATTCCCAGGCCGCAAGTTGGCTGGAATTCCAGAGTGGAGACCCCTCATCTGCCACCTAAGATCTCTATGCTGGTTTGAAAAACTCTCATGGGTGTGGTCCCGGTGGAGCTAACGGTCTAGTCCAGAGGAGTGCACCTTGCCTCGCGTTGTGTCTATTACGATGGATTTGTGACCCAGGGGCCATCTGCCGAATCCATCAACCACCTTTTCCTTCTCAGCGCTTGGGCGATAGCTTTATGGTCCCATTTTGCCTCTATTTTCGGTAGGACGTTATTGGGAGGGTTTTCGGTTGAGGATAGGCTGGATCACTAGTGGAGTGGCCCATCTCCTAGGGCCTAGGAAGGATCCTTGTATAAAATGATTCCCTGTTTAATCATTTGGGAACTTTGGAGAGGCAAAAACTAAGTAAAATTTAAAGACAGACATCTTACAATCCAGATCCAGGCCTCCCGGGTTTTCCTGAGTTTTCCAGGGTGGATCCACGCAATCTCAAATAGGTGGATTCCTGAGTTTTCCCATTTGAGGTCCGATAGTTGGACCCTTTCGGTGTTGGGGTTGTGGCTAGTTGCAGCTTGCCCTCTTGCGAGAAAGGTTTAGGTGATTAAGTGGATAAAACCCTGATTGGGTTGGGTTAAGATGAATGTCGATGGGTCTGCTAGGGGCAAACCAGGTATGGCAGGGGGCGGTGGGATCTGTAGAGGAGAGAAAGGCAACGTCATCTTTAGTTTCACTGTGGGCTATGGTTTGGCGTTTAACATTAGAGCTGAAATCAGGGCCATCCATGATGGGCTGTTTCTTTATCTCAGAAAGGGCTTCGCCAAAATCATCATTGAATCTGATTCCTTGCTAGTGATTAATTTCTTATCTAGTATTAACTGACCAGGGTGGAAATGGAAATACTGGTTGTCCCGGATCAATGGGTTGCAGAAAAAAGGGGAAGTGAAGTTCCAACACATCCTTAGGGAGGGGAATGGGCAGGCAGACAGGCTGGCCAGAATGGGCAGTGGGTCTCAGTCATCAACCCTGTTTCATGTAGCCACTGCCCTTCCAAGGGAGGTAAGGGGTCTCATCTTCCTCGACAGGGTGGGTCTGGGAGCTCTCAGGAGCTAGCCCATTTCCCAGTTCCTCTTCCCCTTCTTTAAGGACTTTTCTTTTCTCTTTTCCAACCTTATGATAGGTTTTGGTCAGGCTCATTTCATCCTTTCAGACCCAAATGTAAAGAAGTTTTGTAAAGCTCCTTTGTGAAATGAAAATTTTGATTGAAAAAAACAATTACATCAGTTTGATGTAAAAAAAAGAAGAAGAAGGCATGTCAATACCAAAAGCATATTGAGATAAAACTATTCTTCTTGCTACGCATATAATCAATTGCACTCTAGTCGATGTTCTTAAAGGTGACTACCCATTATGAATTATGTAACCTTATTCATCTTTGTTTTCCCTACAACTAAGTGTTTGGATGTACCTACTTTATCCATCTCCTTGGACCATCTCATATGCGTCTCTATTTTCCTTATCACCAGAAGTGTTTGGATATGTACTGTGTATTTTCCCTACCACCAAAAGTGTTTGGATGTACCTCTCTTGTCCATCACCTTGGACCATCTCATACCAAACTTAAGGCCACAATCAATAAAATGTGTGTTCTTAGAATACTTAAACTCTCAGAAAGGGTACAAATATTACATTCCCATGAATTGGAAAAAATATGTTTCTAAAGCTTTCACATTCTTCGAAAATATGTCTTATTTCAGTTCACATGACACTACATCACCTTTTCTATTCCACTTCTCCTTCTTATCGTAGACGAGTCTCATCTTTAAGAGATGCCAAGTTCCACCCCGATAAAAGAACTTAACCTATATCTTCAAATGAAGAAAATTCTTAGTCTTACGGAGCATGACCATTATTTAACATTGGAACCATATCAAGTGGATCTCACAATTTCCAATTGCAAAAGAACTTGATCATGTATATATCACCAATTTGGTAACTATCTCTTATAACAAAAGTTATCTTCTTATTACAAAATTTTATCTTTTAGTTATATCATATGTGTCTATCCTTAACAAGATTGCAGATAGACCGACAACCTTTTTTTTTTTTCCAAATTATGACTTTCATAAATAGGGCTAAAACAGATAGTAATTACATGTACTTAGAGAAAAAGGTTCCTCCAGTGAGATCTACCACCTTCAGATGTTGCGGGTGCAACTTCCAGAGGAATGTGCCAGTGGAGGAGACACTTCTGAAGGATTGAATGATTCATTCAACTCATTTATAGGATAGTCATGGAAAAATCTATATCTCTTTCACCATCTTATAGGGAGAACATGGCTAGATGACGGGTCTTCAAAACCGGATTATGGAGAATGAAAACAAAAATGAAGAAGAAAGAAAGAGAGAGAAAGAAAGAAGAAAAATTGGAGAAGTGGGGGAAGGCGATTAGATTAGTTAAGCTCTGATACGATAAAGAATAAGAAGAAGAGAGAAAATGTGAGAGGAGGAGATGATTTGCATATCCTCCCTCTCTCCATAGGATCTTTGTACACACACACACACATAGATAGATAGATAGAGCCCAGACGGCTAGCCCCCCACTAAGGCCAAACAAGTATTTGGCCAATGCTAGCCTTGTCAAGAATAATGGATCCTCTAATGAAGCCAAGTATTTGGCCAATGCTAGCCTTGTCTAGCAAATTTGGCCAGACTGTCTGCCACCGAGTTACCTTCTCTGAGAGTGTGGGAGTAACAGATGTTGAGAGACTGAGAGAGCCACTGGATGTCTCCCAGGAGGTACCAGATGTTCTAGCTATGGGAGTTAATGGGATTGACCATCGAATCAAAAATTGCATGTGAATCAGTTTCAACTATAATGCTTAGCAAGCCTTTGTCTTTGCACATAGTCAATCCATTAACCATAGCACGGGCTTTAGTGTTGTGTTGGTGACAGGGCCGTAGCTTTTCTGGAAGGCGAAGCTGAAGTTTCCCTTATAGTCTCTGTAAACTCCTCCTCCGCCCCCTTCCCCTGGGTTGCCCCTAACTGAGCCATCAACATTTAGCTTGGCCCAGCCTGGCGGGGGTTTTCTCCAAGTGATGATTTGGGCCTTTTTGGAGGAAGGAGGGGTGTTGATAGCCAATCCCAATGTGAGCATGGTATTTGTTCCCTGAATGGAGGAAGAGACTAAGTGGGGTAGCTGGGTGCCTAATTCTTGGAGCCATCTTATAATTTTGATGATTGTTGGGTCTGCAAAGAGGGGGCGATTGCCGAATTTGACTGCATTCGAGACCCCGTAGTAGCTCCCTTCAAGCTCCCCTCGAGAGACACGATCACCTCAAGTTCTGAGATTGGGGTGACAGTAAACGACTTCTTCAAACAGTAATTCCAGTCTAAGGCCCGCCCTTCCCAAGATGGTTGTTCCATCCTTGACTGCATCCCTTCTCTCGTGACCGATCAAATGAACGCTTTCCTCTCTCAGCCTCCATCCATTGAAGAGTTTAAGGAGGCGGTCCAAGCAATCCCTTAGGATAGTGCCCCGAGGCCAAATGGGTTTTCCGGTGCATTCTTTTCTTTGTGCTGGGATATCATTGTTGCATAGCACGCTAGCAACACAGTGAATCGAGATCCAATCTCCGGTCTCACCCACAAATGACAAACGGAAAGAAATATAATCTAGAAGAAGAATTGAAGCATTCCAAACAAACCACAAGACAAAATAAACGTGGAAAAACCACGACAAGGGTAAAAAACCACGGGTGCAAACTTCCACTATGAAGAAAAACGAGATTACAAGCAATATACTAACCTCTTCTCCTTGGATGTATAGAAAAAATCCATTTACATACACCATAGACTTACCCTAGAATAGCCCTAGGGACCCCTATTTATAGTTTATGCAACTTCCTTTTGCACCTCTGTGAAAACTGCCTCAAATTTACGCAGTCCGCACTAAATCTGCGCAGAATTTGCATAACCTTGACTAGTCGAGAGAGGTCCTCGACTGGTCGAGCGGCCCACTCGACCTGTTGAGCACCCCACTTGACTGGTCGAGCACTATGGAATTCCAAAATATTAGCTCGCTGGACTTTGAGTCGAGCACCGCTGACCGGTCGAGAGGCCCACTTGACTAGTCGAGGAGCGTGGTGAAAGGTCTCCGTTTTTCAAATGGGCGTAATTGGTATGCTGGCTCCACACCTCAATAATCTCCTACTTGGAGACACATTACCATAATCCATTGTCTTCTACATTCGGAGTGCACCATCTTCCCATCTTCAAGCCTGAACACCAATCAAAGCTGAACAAAGCTTTAGCTTCTCCCGTGTGATCACCTTGGTTAGCATATCCACAGGGTTCTCACTTGTATGGATCTTCTTCAGTGCAATTGATTCATTTTTCAGTAATGAACGTTTGAAGTGATATCTGATGTTAATATGCTTGGTCCTTGAATGAAAGGCTGAATTCTTAGCCAAGTATATTGTACTCTGATTGTCACTGTATAGCTTGCAATCTGCTTGCTTCTTTCCCAACTCTTCTATGAAACTTTCATCCACACCATCTCCTTGCACGCTTCTGTAGCTGCAACATATTCTGCTTCCGTTGCACTGATAGATACAATCTTCTATAACTGAGAGACCTAACTGACTGCAGCACTACCCAGAGTGAAGACATACCCTGTAGTGCTTCTTCTACTGTTTATATCTCCTGCCAAATCTGAATCTACGTAGCCTTGTAGCTTGATTTTTGATCCTTCATAACACAACCCTACATCCACAATACCTACCAGGTATCTAAGGATCCACTTCATAGCTTCCCAATGTTCCTTCTCGGGGTTGTTCATGAACCTGCAGACAACTCCCACTGCTTGAGCAATGTCTGGCCTTGTGCTCACCATAGCATACATGAGACTCCCAATAGCTGACGTGTATTGGACTTTAGTCATGTAGTCCCGTTCCTCTTGTGTCTTCGTACCTTGCTCCTTAAAAAGCTTGAAGTGGTTGGCTAATGGAGTGCTAACCGGCTTAGCACCTCCCATACTGAATCGATCAAGTACCTTGGCTATATACTCTGCCTATGACAAAACTAGTTTCTTATTTTTCCTGTCACGCTTTATCCTCATGTATATGATTTGTTTTGCAGCTCCTAAATCCTTTATGACAAATTCTCTAGACAGTTGTCTTTTGAGATCTGAGATGTCCTCCATACTTGATCCGACCACAAGCGTATCATCAACGTACAGAAGAAGGATGATGTACGATGTATCAAACTTCTTTAAATAGCAACAGTGGTCTGCATGACATCTCTTAAAATTATTTCTCGACATGAAACTGTCGAACTTCTTGTACCACTGCCTCGGGGCCTGCTTCATGCCATATTAACTCTTCTTCAGTCTACACACCTTGTTCTCCTTTCCTGGTGCCACGTATGCTGTCGGCTGATGCATATATATTTCTTCTTCAAGGTCCCCATGAAGAAAGGTTGTTCTAACATCTAGCTGCTCTAGATGTAAGTCTTCTGCAGCCACTATACTCAAGGCCATGCGAATCCTAGACATTTTCACCATTAGTGAAAATATTTCAGTGAAGTCGATACCTACCTTTTGTTCACAACCAATCTAGCCTTGTACCATTTCGAACCATCGTGTTCCTCCTTTAGTCTGTAAACCTATTTGTTATGAAGAGCTTTCTTACCATTAGGTAGAGTGACTAGCTCCCATGTGCGATTGGATTCAAGAGAATCCATCTCATCATCTATGGCCTGCTCCCACTTAACCTGTGTATCTAACTGTAATGCCTCTTCAAAACACTCTATTCACCATTATCTGCCAGTAGTAGATAATGTAAGGAGGGTGAGTAACGGACATTGGGTCTCCTCTCCCTAGTAGACCTTCTCACAACCGGTGTCTACGGCTCTGCCTCATTATGCTCCTGTGCTTGCTTATTTTGTGGCCCTGTAACACCCATGTCCGGTAATTCTTCCAACTCTACGAATTCTTTCTCATCGGCTTTATTTTGTTGCATACTGTCCATATGCATCATGATTTTCGTATTCTCTGTATCTTAAAAACGGTAGCCAAAATCATGATGCTCGTAGCATATAAACGTGTACATCTTGGACTTCGCATCAAGCTTGTTTCTGTGCTCTTCATCAATGTGAACATATGAAATGCAACTAAACACTCTGAGATGTGCAAGGTTCACTTCTTTTCCAGTCTACATTTCTTCTAGTAGCCTACCATCTAATAGTGCTGAGGGACTTCTATTGATGAGATATGCTACAGTATTCATAGCATTTGCCTAAAACGTCTTAGGCAACCGGGCATGTAACCTCATGCTCCGGCGCGCTCAAGGATAGTCCTATTAATGCGCTTAGCTACACCGTTCTACTGTGGTGTCCATGGAAACGTTTTCTGATATTTAATTCCATTTACTGCACGATACTCCTCAAACCTCTTATCACAGTACTCTGCCCCATTATATGATCTGAGACATTTATAGTTTTACCTGTCTCGTTTTCCACCATTACTTTTCACTGCTTAAATACATCAAATACATTAGATTTATGCTTTAAGAAATAGACCCACAATTTTCTACTAATATCATCAATAAAAGAAACAAAGTAATATGAACCACCAAGAAATGATACCTGTGCCGATCCCCACACATTAGTGTGTACAAGCTCCAACAGATGCGTCTTTGGAGTACGTCGTATTTTTTTGAAACTTACCCTTTTCTGCTTACCATACATGCAGTCCTCGTAAAATTCCAAGTTAATAGACTTTAGCCATGGTAGTTTCCCTTTTGACAATAACACTTTCATCCCTTTCTCACTCATGTCCCAACTTCTGATGCCATAACTGCCTATTCACTCTAGTTGATGCGATTGCGAGTAAACTATACGATCCAGAAGTCACGTACAAAGTACCTTCCTTCTTGCCTCGAGATATCACCAAGGCACCTTTTGTGACATTCCAGGAATCACTAGTGAATGTCATCACATATCCGGTATCGGCCAACTGCCCCACTGAGATCAAATTCCGTCTCAAACTCGGTTCATGTCTGACATCATTCAATTTCAAAGCCGTTCCGTCTTTCTGACTTATACGAACTTCTCCCTTTCTAACAATACTGCACGACTCATCATCACTCAGGTAGACTCCCTAAGTCACCTGACACATAATTACGCAGAACTTCCTTACATGAAGTGACATGAAACGAAGCACTCAAGTCTATGACCCAAGACTCATTCCGCGCATCAAGAGACAAGATCAACGCCTTTATGTCACTCTCCTCAGATAGATTCCCTGAATCCTTCCTGCCTTGAGAGCTTCCTTCTTGTTTCTTAAGCACCCTACAATCGTGTTTTATGTGCCCCTTCTTCCCTCAATGCCAATACCCGTCTTTGTCTTTTGGTCCCTTGGACTTCTTCCTCGACTTAGAACGTCTGTGTTTATTGCCTCCTTTGTTTAGTGATTTTCCTCTTCAACGTTTAGAGCATTCCCTGAATCCCCTGAAATTTTTGATGTCTTTCTTCTAGATTCTTCGCTGAGAGAATTAGACCGGCCACATCATCGAATTCAGTTTTGTTGACCCTGAAGAATTGCTCATGGTAATCACCAAACCATCCCGGTTGTCTGTCAAACTGGAGAAGATCAATATCGCCCTGACCTTGTCCTCAAAAGTGATGCCAACAGATTTCAGTTGGCTCGTGACTGTATTGAACTCATTTAGATGTTTAAGCACGCTCCCACCATCTGACATCTTCATGTTGAATAGCCATTTCATAAGATGAACCTTGTTGAACGCTGAGGGTTTCTCATACATCGTAGTTAGAGCCTGCATTAATTCTTTTGTATTCTTCACCTTAGATATATTGAAGGCGACACTCTTAGACAAAGAGAGTCGGATCATTCTTAAAGCCTTTTGATCTAATAAAGACTATTAATCATCTATCATCTTTTCTGTTTTCTTCTCTTTTCCTTCCAGATGAATATAGAGGTCATTCTGATACAGATAATCCTCCATCTGCATCTTCCAGAAGGCAAAGTTTGAACCATCAAACTTCTCAATTTTAATCTTCCATTCTTCCGTTATCGCTCCCAATAGCTTTGATACCAGTTGTTGTGCAGCACGCCAACAACGCAATGAACCGAGATCCAATCTCCGGTCTCACCCACAAATGATAAACAGAAAGAAATATAATCTAGAAGAAGAATCGAAGCATTCCAAATAAAGCACAAGACAAAATATATGTGAAAAAACCCCAAAAAGGTAAAAAACCACGGGTATAAACTTCCATTATGAAGAAAAATAAGATTACAAGCGATATACTAACCTCTTCTCCTTGATGTATAGAAAAAACTCTTTGCATACACCTTAGAATTACCCTAAAATAGCCCTAGGGACCTCTATTTATAGTTTAGACAACTTCCTTTTGCACCTCTGCGAAAACCGCATCAAATTTATGTAATTCGCACCAAATCCACGCAAAATCTACATAAACTCGACTAGTTGAGAGAGGTCCTCGACTGGTCGAGTGGCCCACTCGACCGGTCGAGCACCCACTTGACTTGTCGAACATCGCAGAATTTCAAAACATTAGCTTGCTGGACTTTGAGTTGAGCACCACTCGACGGGTCGAGCGGCCCACTCGACCAGTCAAGCAGTCTACTGGACCGATCGAGTAGCGTGGTGAAAGGCCTCCGTTTTTCAAACAGGCGCAATTGGTGTGCTGGCTCCACACCTCAACAATCATCAATCAAGATCTTCTCGACGCAGCTCAGGAATTCTTCATGGGTGGCACCATCCCAAGGGCCTTAAGATGCACGTCCATATTCATCATCCCCAAGAAGAAGAATTCAGTTTCCTTTCCACACTTCAGGCCTATTAGCTTATGCAATTGTATCCATAAGATTCTTTCCAAGCTCATCGCCAACAAATTGTCCGCCATCCTCCCCGACATCATCTCCACGGAACAAAGCGCTTTTGTCAAGGCAGATCCATAGCAGAGAGCATTTCGCTGGCCTATGAAATTGACCGAAAGGTCCATGGGGGCAACATGATGATCAAGCTCGACATGTAAAAGGCATATGATCGTTTAGAATGGGGCTTCTTCCGTAAGGTTCTTATTAAGTTCAGCTTCAATCCTTCTTAGGTCAGCCTGCGCAACGATGTTGGGAAGACTGTTGGTTCTCTCTATCCATCAATGGTAGCAGCTATGGCTTTTTCCAATCTTCCCGAGGCCTCCACCATGGAGAACCCCTGTCCCCTGCAATTTTCATCATAGCGGCGGAAGTCCTTAGTAGAGGGCTCCGCCAACTATTTCTCTTTGGAGAGTGCCACCCGTTCAGCCTACCCAGAGGCTGCCCTTTGATTTCCCATTTACTGTTTGTTGATAACACGCTGATTTTTCTTAATGGCAGGATCAAGTCGGTCCGAGCCCTGCTCTCCTTCATCTGGACCTATGAAGAGGCCTCTGGACAGAGGGTCAACAAAGCTAAGAGCACGTTCATCTTGCCTAGGCGTTGTCCTCTGGGCAAGGCCAGGCTGATCACCAGTCTCTTAGGCTTTTAGTATGCTGCCTTTCCTCTTCATTATTTGGGCGTCCCACTTTGCAAAGGGAGAATCTGATAAGAGTACCTTCTTCCTCTTATCTAAAAGATCGAGGCGATAGTAATGGGCTGGAAAGAGAACCTTCTCAACAAAGCAGCAAGACTGGTGCTCATTAAGCACGTGTTAGCCAGCTTCCCTATCCACCTCCTATCAACTGTCAATATTCCTAAGAAGGCTTGTGAAAAGATTGAAAAAGCTATGGCCCGTTTCTTTTCGGGCAACTCGGGGCCAGACAGAAGGAAGCATTGGACCCGCTGGGAAAGGTTCTGTTACCCCCACGTCAGAAGGAGGCTGGCCATCAGGAGGATGGCAGATGTTATGTGCAGTATCTGCTGCAAGATGGCCTAGAACCTGTTAATAGGTAAGTTGCTTTGGGCTTCCCTTTTCCATGCTAAATACATGAGAAAATTTTTGTCCTCAGTGACCAATCCAAGGATCGTTGGATCATCCATCTGGAAGGATGTCAGAGCTCAGTTACTCTTCACTATTCACAGCTCCAAGTGGTTGATTGGGAAAGGTGAGGTCAAATTTTGGACGTAAAACTAGACTGGTGGAGGATTACTGCTTGGTGTAGCCACCTCTCCACTCTCAGCAGCTGACAGGGAGGTAATGGTGAAGGATTTTTCAATCTATCAGGTTCATGGGACCTCTCCTCCATCCAAGGCAAGCTCCCACCTCAAACCATCGACCTGATTTTATCTAGTGAGATTGGCCCATCTAACAAGGAAGACACGCTGATTTGGAAGCTCTCCTCTTTAGGCAAATTCTCTCTTAAGTCTGCTCAGAACTCCCTGCGCAAGCGGCGTCCTCCTCAGCGCTAGACCTTGTGGACCTGGAACAAGTTCATCCCCCCCCTCAGACCTTCAGGGTATTCGTTCCCCTCCCTCAGGCCAGCGCGCCCTTGCTGCAACATCTCTAGTTTTTTCTGCTACCTCTCCCAGTCTGGCCCATCTCAGCCGCACAACCTCATGCAGAGACACTCATCTCCCCTGTTTCCTCCCCTCTATAGCCCTGTGCCAGCCCCCTGCCTCTCAGCTCCCTTTCCCTTTCATCCTCTCGCTATTCTCCTCAAGTCGAGAGTCTCGACCATCTTCTTTGCTAGGGGATTGTCGCCTCTAAGGTCTGGGCCCACTTTGTCAAGCTGCTCCATGTGCCACTCATTGACGACTAGTCCATTGAACAGTGGATCCTTAGTGGAGTTCGATCGCCAGGAAGTCATCTAGATGGCTGCTCCTTCGTGGCATGACCCCGCCCCTCATCCTTTGGGAAATCTGGCTGGGAAGAAATGTAGCCAAATTTGAGAACTCCAGTTTTTCAGTGGCATAGACGATTTTCAGAATTTCCAGATGGCTGAACGAGATTGGGACGCTCCTCCCGGGCCTTGTTGATATATCCTCTAGAGAACTCAGCATTATGAGGGCTCTTGGAATTAGCTGTGGTCAGCCTCTTCCTAGCTCCCCGTCTCTTGTCATCAAATGGGTAAAACCTTGCAGGAGATGGATAAAGCTCAATGTGGATGGCTCGGCCAGGGGAAATCTAAGTGACGGTGGCAGGGGTGGCATTTGCAGGGACCACCTTGGGAACTTGATTTTTGCCTTTCACAATAGATATGTCACGGTTTTCAACACACTACCGAGGCACAGGCGATGGTTGATGGGCTGGTCATCTGCGCTGACATGGGCCTTATTAATATTATTGAAATCGATTCTCACCTTATTTCCAAGCTGTCTCTACCCCCAACTCCTACGGCTGGAACCTGCGGTACCGCATTGCCTCCATTACTCGGCTCGCCCAGTCCCTCAATATTAAGTTCACTCACACATTCTGTGAAGGCAATTTAGTCATGGATGGTCTTGCCAAGATCGCCAACAGGGGTGTGTAATGTTTCGGAAAAATCCGTACAAAGACCCGAGTACCACCTCAGGCAAAAATCACTAAGGACCGAATTCTTAAGAAATTAGGCGAAAAATTAATTAAGTGCTAAACTGAATTAATCAGTAGATTAGCTTGAACCACTTTCTATATGAACTGCAAGACCCAAAACCAGTAGAATCGCTAACTGTACATTACCTAAAAACCTAGGGTCAATCTCAAAATCCAGTTTCTCTCGAGAGCACATTGAAACTCCGTATCGGACCTGGACCACACATCGAAAGTCCGATAACCATTAAACTATACGGTTATGATCGCCTTACTAGGCTTTACAACCATCGCTGGAATCGAGCCCGAATAGTGTCCAGAAATGCACAACTAGAGCTCTAAGTAAAGCGTGTGAGAAACGCGAATATCTTTAGAAAATGAACTCATATTTAAGTAAATTGGGTCGTTTGCTTGTAGACCAAATTTAAGGCTTTAAACCTTCAGATTCTGACCCAATTACACCCTTGGATCAGGGAAATTTTCCTACACATGTCAGTGTACTTGTGGCCCTAATCGAGTGACGATGACTGTTGAACTGAAACGGGTCCTCCACGGTCGATTCACTAATCCGATCGGACCGAAATCTTAACCTGACATAGATCCATTATCAGGGAACTTTTTCCAGACCGTAAGCAGGCAATGGACCTCCAGATGAGCTCCGTTGGTCTGAAACAGACGACTTTTTGGCTATATCCTAAGTATACCATGGCCCTAGAGCCATTGACTTCACTTCTAGGCTAATATAAAGCCTTAAACCCACCCCTCTCATTCCATACGAATTTGCTAAACCCTAGGAGAGAGAAAAGAGAAAAAAGAAGGAGAAAGTGAGGAAAAGTGAGAGAGAGTTGTGGTTTGTTGCCCGGATTCATTCCCGCCACTCCACGTGCTGAATCGCCTCTCTCATGTCGCTACACCGGTAATTCCGATTCCGTTTTTGGGTAAGAAATCCTAACCCTAATCTATTTTAGGTATCCAAGTAGATGAATCGATGAAATAGCTAACCTATTTCGTGATTCAGGTAGCTGTTGTGTCATGCTAAAGACGTAGTGTTCGAACTGAGTTTGATTTTAGTTTACCGACGAAAGGTGCGGACTATAAACGTTTATGTTATGGTTTTCAAGGCTTTCAATGTCAGTTAATGATTTATGACTAACTTGATTGTTGTCGCATGTACTTAGACACAATATTTTCCGTGTATTATATATATGTATGAACTATGTTAAAAATAATGCATTTCATGTGTTTGTTGAAATGTTTGAATAAATATGGAATTATGCTTTGTGCTTGCCATTATTATTAACTTTGAATATATGATTGTTGTATGTGGGGTAACTCCTTCGCGAAAGGATTTGCTATAATATATGTTATAACTAGCATATTACATGTATGTTGTAATGTGTAGTCTAAGTGTTTGATAAAATGCCTGAATGAGTAATTGTTTGATGAAATATATTTATTAAAGGTGTTGAGATAAGATTCTCAATTGCCTTAGCTATTCGAATAGATTTCTCCATGTAATCTACATTAAGCTTAGTGATTTAGGCATGAAATGCATATGTATGATGGCATGTTCACTATGTGTTTTATAAAGTGCACAAAAGATTGCAATGCTTGAATTGTTTGCTCAATACTGTTATGACTACCATATGTGAATGCTATTGCTTTGGAGTGTGATTGGTACTACGACATAGTCCAGGCAATCGGTAACGGTTTCCAATCGAGTGGCTGAATCAATTTCACCACCACAGACACGTTCGATGAATTCGAGTCGTACGGTGATTATCGACAGTGGTTAGGCTACAAGGAGTGTGTATGCGCTTCATGTCGATTGATTTAGCGTGCGCTCGTACCAATCGAGCTTGTCAAGTAACCCGATTAGCCTAATGTGTGTTTACCATATATGGATGCTACTGCTTGAATCTAAGGTACCACTTACCAATGTAAAGCCTGTGTAAACCGTGGTACTACGATCCGCTAAGACTCATGAGCCGGGTATGGTGGTATGAGACACCGTGGTCGAGCTGTCAGCCTACGTTGGGGTGACGAGCCTCCCCGTAGTGACCAGTGAACAACCCAAACTTGTTAGTCGAATACGGTAGTATGAGACACTGTATTCGAGTTGTCGGCCTACGCTAAGGTGACGAGCCTTCCCGTAGTTACCTTGAATATAAAATAGGCCTACGATTAAGTGACGAGCCTCTTGTAGTAACCTCGAGTGCGAATTAAGCCTACGCCGTGGTGACGAGCCTTCCGTAGCAACCTATAGTGTAAACTCGCGAACTCGCCTATCGTATGTGATTAACTGGGATTGACGATCCTAGATGGATCATTGTTTGGGTAAGTGATATAAAGGGAAGTGCCTTAGCTTCCTGAACTTGTTGTATAAATAGGTCTAATTAAGAACTTGGCTAACATAACCATACATCGCATTGTATGTGCCTTTGGCATAAGAGTTGAGCACAGCGGGAGTTAGTATGTGCGACCGTGAGATGATGTTACAGAGGGAGTGCAGGCAAGGGCATGCATCATTAATACATATCATCCTTGCATTAACTAGAATAGTTAGGAAATGCTTGTTGTATTGCTTTATCATTATTGCTTGACTGAATTGATAACATGTTTACCTTTGCCTTATAGCTCCACTGAGTTGATCACTCACTCCCACTCTGGGACGATGTTTTAAAACACCAACTAGACTCTGTTGTAGCTGCAGGTGACAGTGAGGCTTACGAGACAGAACTTGTTTTCTACGATAACAAGGAGTTCTCCTACCTGCAACTCTCTGACGGGTCTATGTAGACCTGGAGTTGTGTCACTGGAGCTACAGGGATATGGATTAGATGCCATTACATTTTGTTATTTTGTAAATTTTGGAACTATACATGTAATTATTCATCCTGGTGACATGATCATACTCGGGGGTTTATATCCACTTATACACTTTATATATCTATCACAGTCTTCCACTTGCTAAATTTAATCACCTTTGGAGTATGATATGTTGATTTAGTATAATCCTATTCATGTTTAAATGCACTAAACCAGACAACATTTAATCATCATTTTCTATGTTGCATAAGTGATGCTACAGATCTTAGGAGTTGAGTCTTTACTCGACCCTCGAAATTCGGGGTGTTACAGGGTGACCCGGACTAGACGTTCTTCTCCTGTTCTTCTCTCCCTCCTGTAATCAGGGGCTCCCTTCTCTTTAATAAGGCCAATGTGGGGGCTTTTGAGGCCCGAAAAATTGGGGGGGGGGGGGGGGGGGGTTGATCTGCTGCATTAGGCTGTCTTGGAGGGGGATCTTCAGCTCATGCTTCCGCTCTTCCTCTTGTGGCCTCCCATGTTTCCAGTTGGGCCTGTTTTTGCCCTTTTGCCTGCTTTGTCCATATTGTTTAGGCTATAGTTTCCCCTTGCATATGATAGGTATGACCCTTTCCTTTTATTAAGGCTAGCTCGAATGGCTGTACATTTTGCTAAATTAATGGAATAGATACCTCCTTTCTTTTAAGGAAACTGGACCTGAAATATACGGGCAAAGCGGTTCCAAACTATGGAAGCGATTAGTCCATTACATAGCAGGTGGTCTAAGTCTTCAACGCTGTGTGAGGGCTGAAGCGTTGGCTAATGGATGGCGTGGGTATTTTGGGGGAGGGGGTTGAGAGGTTGGGGGTTGTTGGATGATTGGAGGGTGGATCTTTGACTGGTCTGGGTGATGGGGCTGAATGTTGGAGTTGAAACAGAGTTGAGGGTGGGCTGCTGGGGTAGACTTTGAATCCGTTGCAGGTTGTGGGCTGCAAGCCTATTACCATTGGGACAGTTGTGCATTAGAGAGGGTTGTTGGCTGCCAGCGACAAATGAGCATAGAAAGAGAATGGATTCTCATGGCAGATGCATTTTGAGGCTAGGCTGATGCCTATTTTCTGAACTACGCTATCCACCGGGATTGCTTTATGCATCATCTTCCATAGAAAGATGGCGAGCTTGGGAGGAAGATACTTGTTCAAAGCCCAAGGAGCCCATGACTGTATGGGGAGGGATGCACGGATGACATTCTACGCTGATTTGGTTGAAAATTTACCAGATGACGTGAGGTTCCATATAAGCCTATCTTTCCTTGTGGAGAGGGAGATACCAGTATCTTTGATCGCTTGGATGGAGGAAGCAGGGAGCATAGCCTCAACCAAGGATAGGTCCCAACTGCTATGGGGGCTTAAGAAATCCTTAACCAAGGCATTTTTGGATGAGTCTTGAGGAGGGGAGAATGAGGTTCCTATCAGCAGCCCGTTACCGGTCCAATTGTCAGTCTAGAATTTAATGTTTCCCTCGCCTATCATCCATCTGGAGTTGGGGAGGTAAAAAAAGAGGTTGGCTCTAATCTCCTTCCAGATGCTGGAACCTCCAATATAGGGCTAGTTAAAGCCTAAAATGAATCTGGATAGGTATTTGGCTGAGAATAGCTTTGCCCATAAAGATTTCCCTTCAAGTAGTCTCTAGGCTATCTTGTAGCGAAAGGCTTGCATAACATTAACCAGTCTTCTAATGCCAAGACCTCCCTTAAGTAAAGGAAAGCATAACATACTCCATCTAACCCAATGCCTTCGATTCCCGTCTTCTGAATTTCCCCAAAAGAAGGAGGCTAACATCGACTCGATATGGTGGCAGGCTCTTTTCGGAATGTTAAGGGCTGATAGCAAATGCACAGGAATTCTCCCTCGGACATGCTTGATGAGCACAAGTTTGGTCGCCTAGTTGAGAAGCTTGGCCTTCCATCCCGCAATCTTGAGTTCGATCTTATGAATGAGAGGAAGAAGATGCTGGTATCTGACTTTCCCTTTAACAAGCGGGGCTCCCAAATATGTGAGAGGAAAGGAGGATTGCTGGAAGCCTGTGATATGTATGATTTGCCTAGCCCTCCCAGGTGGAGCCTTTTTGGGGAGAGGGAAGCAACTCTTCGATGAATTAACTCTTTGGCCAGATCCTAACTCATAGGATTGAAGGAAAGAGAGAAGGGAGCGTATCAAGGAGATCCTGCCATTAATAAAGATAATAGTATCATCGACGAATAGAAGATGTGATATGGTGGGGCTATTCCTGGGAAATTTGTAAGGGATGCAGGGCCCTGATAAAAAGAAGCGATTAAGCCCTCTACTTAAGACCTCCGCCACGATAATGAAAATGGCTGGGGAGAGGATCTCCTTGGCGTAGACCCCTTGACGATTGGAAGAAGCCAAAAGGTCTTCCGTTTATGATAATGGAAAACCAATATCCCTCCTAGCATTGTTGGGCCAACCGGATCTAATCCGAGCTGAATCCGAAAGAAAGAAGGACCTCCCTTATGAAGCACCATTCTAGTATGTCGTAGGCTTTTTCCATATCCAACTTGAATATGATATTCCCTCATAGAGTTTTCCTGTCTATGTCGCAGGCCATTTCAAAGGCAATGGATATACTTTCAGCAATGGATCTGTCCTTGGTGAAGGCACTTTGTTCTTTGGATATGATTGAAGGAAGGAGGATGGAGAGACTGGATGCGATGATCTTCGAGAATATTTTTTGAATGCAGTTGCATGACTGATGGGCCTGTAGTCTGCAATATTGACTGCATTAGGCTTCTTAGGGATGAAGAAGATTGATGTGCATCGGAAGGCTCTTGGGATTTGACCTCCCTTAAAGAATTCGCAGGCCGCTTGGAAAATATTGTCCTCCAAAGAAACTGTCTGGACCCAGCGCACTCTCTGTAGGAATGGCAAAAATGACAGCTTTGACCTCCTCCACGCTTGGAGGTCGCATGAGAGAAGAGTTCATATGGTTGGAGATCAGAGAGGGGATACAATCAAGCAAGCCTAGGGGGATCGAGGAGGTCTCAGAGGAGAAGAGGTTAGAGAAATACCTGACGGCTTCTACTACTATATCAGAATTTGATTGAAGATTGGAACCTGAAGGTAGCTAGATGGATGTGATTGTAGCTTTTCTTCTTTTGTCCATCACCGAGGCGTGAAAATTTTTGGTATTCCTATCTCCTTCTTTCAGCCATGAAACTCTTGACTTCTGCTTCCAATAAGTGTGTGTGTATATATGGGAAAAGGTTCTATAAGGTCGAGCTCATAGGAACTCTCCATGAGGTCAAGCTATGTGGGCCCCACTATGATGTATGTTGAACATCAACACCGTGCATTTGATGGGTCTCCTTTAAATTATGGGATGTCCCAAAAATCAGCCGTATACGGAACTCTAGTGGGCCATACTGTCTAAAATCATGTGAAGACATGCCTAAAATATATAAAAGCACTTGGTGGGGCCCACATGAAATTTGGATGCATTTGAAACTTGGTCTGACCCCTCATCTAAGTAGGACATGCATAGTGGATGGGCTGGATTTGTGAACCACATCTCAGTGGGCCCAAAAAATGATTATGAATGTTTTAATGGAGGGTAACCCCTCTTAACTTTTGTATGTGGTGTGGCCCACAACAGTCATGGATTGACTTGATTTTTAAGCCCTAGGCCCACTATGGAATGGTGCATTTGACTGATGGGGTAGATGTTCGACATACATCATGGTGGGGCTCACACAGCTCGACCTCATGGGGAGTTCCCATGAGCTCGACCATATAGAACCATTTCCATATATATATAGGAATGCTCAGCTACGCACCAGTTCGCACGTCTTTACGTGCGAACCTTCCTATCAACCGTCAGATCCGACAAATGGTCTAGATGAAGGCGCTCTTAGCGCGAGCTTAAAAGAGCGAGTTTCCTTCTCTCGCACGCCTCTTCACCCTCTCTGAAGGATGCGGAGGAAGCCTTTTCACATGAAATTCCTCCGTTGGAATGTTAAGTGGGTCCCACCAAGATGTTAGTGATAAATCCACCCTGTCCATACATTTTTAAAAATAATTTTATGGTATGAACCCAAAACTGAGGTAGATCAAAATCTTAAGTGGGCCACACAATGTTGATTGAATTCTCACCATTAAAAACTTCCTGGGGCTACCAAAATTTTGGATCAAGTTGATATTTGTGTTTTTTTTCCATCATCCAGGTCTTTATGACCTAATCTATAAGTTAGATGTCAAATAAATATCACGGTGGGCCCTAAAAATTATTTAACGGTGAGAATCATTATCACTGCTGCTTCCTGTGGTGTGGTTCACTTGAGATTTGGATTTGCCTCAGTTTTGGGATAATGCCCTGAAATGATAAGGAAAAATGGATGGACGGGGTAGATTTCTCAAAAACATTATGATGGGCCCCACTTAGGTTTTCAGTGTGCAAAAGGCTCTTGTAGGAAATCCGCGCTTGAAAAATTGCGCCACTAATTTTATGCGAAATCCTTTCACATTGCGCTGGAAACCTAAGTGGGACCCACCATGATGTTTTTAAGAAACCCAATCCGTCCATCCGTTTTATGAGATCATTTTAGGACATGTATACAAAAACGAGTCAAATCCAATACTCAAGTGGGCCGAAAACATGAAGATTGAACTTACACAGTTGAAATATTTGTAGGTCATAGAAGTTTTGAATGAGGATAATATTTGTGTTCTCAGCTAATCCTAGTATGAATGACGTTATGAATGGTATTGAGGGCATGTAAATATCACTATAGACCCAAGGAGGTTTTAACGGTAGGAATTTCCCTAACCACATTTTCCTTTAGTATGGTTCACTTGAGCTTTGGATACTATTCATTTTTGGTAAAATGTCCTAAAATGAACTCACAAAATAGATGGACGGGGAGGATTTTTCACAAACATTACAGTGGCCCCCAATTGGTTCCCAACGCAGGAACTTCTTTCGTAGGAAATCCGCGTCTGGCACCGATTAGCTACCGACAGGGTGAGTAACCAGACTCCTTAATGAAGTGACGTCGCTAAGTTCTAGGCCACACCATGATGTATGTTTTGTATCTACACCGCCCATCCATTCGGAGAGATCATATTAGGGCATGATCTAAAATATGAGTCAAATCCAAAGATCTAGAGGATCCCACCATAGAAAATAGTGGGGAGAGTGACGCCCACCATTAAAAAGTTCTTAAGGCCACAAAAGTATTTGTCAAGCTAATATTTGTGTTTTCTCTTCTTTCATGTATGCGTTAACACATGAACAGACTAGATCTCAAATAGAAACCATGGTGGACCTTTTGAAGGTTTCAACGATGGGCTTCATTCTCACCACTGTTTTCTATGGTGGGGTCCACCCCAGCCTTGGATCTACATCGTTCTTTGGACCATATCCTAAAATGATCTCTCCAAATGTGTGTACGGTGGGGATACAACACATACATCATGGTGGGGCCCACGGAACTTGGTGACATCACTTCAGTAGCCAATCGGGCTACTTAACCTCTGTCAGTATCTAATCCACGTCATCTACTCAACCTCTGTTAGTATCCAATCCCCCTCAGCTACTCAACCTCTGAATCCAATCTGCGTCTTCTCATGATGCACACACTTTGTTAAGTCCGCTATAAATCTAGGTGGGGCCCACCATGATGTTTTTGAGAAATCTATTCTGTTCATCCATTTTTGAGCTCATTTTAGGACTTGAGACCAAAAGTGAGAGGCATACTATACTCAATTGAGCCGTACCGAAGGAAAAGGGGGGTAGGGAATTTCCAACATTGAAACCTCCTTGGGTCTACAGTGATATTTACATGCCATCTATACCATTCATAACGTCATTCCTACTAAGATTAGTTGAGAACACAAATATGATCCTGTTTCAAAACTTCCGTGACCTACAAATTTTTCAACTGTATAAGTTCAATCTTCACGTTTTCGGCCCACTTAAGTATTGGATTCGGCTTGTTTTTGTATGCATGCCCTAAAATGATCTCATAAAATGGATGGACGGATTGGATTTCTCAAAAACATCACGGTGGGTCCCACTTAGGTTTCCAACGCAATGTGAAAGGCTTTCGCAGAAAATTGGTAGCGTGATTTTTTCAAGCATGGATTTCCTGTGAAAGCCTTTTGCGCGCTGAAAACTAAGTAGGGCCCACCATAATGTTTTTGAGAAATCGACCTCGTCCATTCATTTTTCCTTATCATTTCAGGGCATTATCCCAAAATGGAGGCAGATCCAAATCTCAAGTGGACCACACCAAAGGAAGCAGCGATGATAATGATTCTCACCGTTAAATATTTTTAAGGACTCACCGTGATATTTATTTGACATCCAACCTATAGATTATGTCATAAAGGCCTGGATGATGTAAAAAAACTAGCCCCAGGAAGTTTTTAATGGTGAGAGTTCAATCAACACTGTGTGGTCCACTTGAGATTTTGATCTACCTCAGTCTTAGGTTCATACCATAAAATTATTTTTAAAAATGTATGGACGGCGTGGATTTATCACTAACATTTTGGTGGGACCCACCTAGCATCCCAACAGAAGAATTTTATATGAAAAGGCTTCCGCAGCATCTTTTGGAGAGGGTGAAGAGGCGTGCGCGAGAAGAAACTCGCTCTTTCAAGCTCGCGCTAAGAGTGCCTTCATCCAGACCGTTTGCCGGATTTGATGGTTGATAGGAAGGTTTGCACGTAATGACGTGCGAACCGGTGCGTAGCTGAGCAATGCAGGAGTATTAGACTCTATGTATATATAAGAGAATGGGGTATGGTGCAACGCAGGAGTATTAGACTCTATGTATAATTAGTGCATCTCAAAAGTAATAAAAGCTAGAGAAAGTTCTCAATACTTCACTTAATTCACCGGAGATAAGAGGGAACCTACATGATGGAAGATATAGCAGATGCATTCAAGCATGAACCGAATGTTTGAAGCTTCACCCCAGATAAGAAGATAAAGTCCAATATAAAGGAGGTCCAACTGTTGCATGTCAGGATTACTTGGATCGCTACATTAAAAAAAAAAAAAAAAAAAAACAAACGAAGAGATCCATTAAATGCAGAGAAAATAGAGTAACAATTCCCCTCAATCACTATGTAAAGTTGTTGTCCCATTTTGGTTAATGTAACTGCTTACTTGAGGTTCGAATGGATACGCGAATAAGCACACCATGAACGCTAGTTCTAAAAAATCTTGTCCTTCATAAGCTTTATGGTATCACTATTCACCTGCAAGTTGAAAGTATCTACATCAAGAGTCTCTGTTTGAACAGCTAGACGGCCTACTTCGGAATACTAAAAATATTGAAGCTCTGTAATAAAAGATAAATTACACGGCTATATTCCTCATGGTTCCTATTCCTTGTGTCGATGTTTGCAAGTAGCAAAATAAAGTGCTCCCTCTGATTCGCCACATTTCCTTTCTGCATGCCAAGAAATTGAACACAGCAATAACAATCAGATGGTCTGGGCGTTTTCTCATGTGACTATTCCAAGTATATATATAGGAACATCTGATGAGAGAGAGAACATCCAAAAAAAAAGAGAGCATATCTAATGAGAGAGAGAGAGAGAGAGAGAGAGAGAGAGAGGAGCAGTAAATGCAGACTGACACCTAGCCAATACCTGAAATCCAAAGGTTAACCAGAGCCAGGCAAGCAAATCATGGATAGATTTATCCCCATGTTCAGGCATTAAAAATTCATCACTTCTATTGGGAGCACTCTCTGTTGATTGGATCTTGGGCTTTGGAAGATTATCCAGCCTACGCAGAGCACTTACTGCGGCTTTGATCTATACTTTCCCCGGGTGTTGAAGGAAAACAAAAGAACTGGTAGAAAAAGCAAGAGTTGTTGACTGCAGTCAGGAGCCCACTATCTGACCTCAGGAAGTTCCATGATTGGGGAAGTTGCACCAGATGTATGCAGGGGAAGAATGTTATACTGGGCATAATGCTTTTTGATCTTACGCTCAACTTCTTCAGCATATGGCTGTAACTGCAAATGCAAGATGCAGTTTATTTTCCTATCTTACATGTAGATTAGATGCAAAATATAAAAGAAGCCATACCTGGAACTTTTATGTGCCATCACAACTCATAGCAATACTGTACTAAACAAACCTTATCGAATTTCATTGAAGGTGCCACAGTTTTCAGTACATCATATAGAATGGATGCCATCTGATAGTTCTTGGCCATCTCCTCACTACATGAAGTTTCATGAATCAGCATGAGTGAAGAAAATATACCAACTACGGAATGTGCTCAAACCTTGCAGTATCAGTTATCAATGAAGTCTCAATCAAAGTATGAGCAAGTCCATATAATTCAGTGTAAAGCCTCATGGTTTTCTTTTGGTGTGGCCTTCTTTAACATTTTCTTCATAGAACCATTGATAAAACTTTTTCATTTCTCTGCTGTCATTCTCGGCAAGCATCCGTTTTGCCTCTGCTTCTTCCTGGCACCAAGAGAATCATACACGTTTTAGATGCCCTAAAAAAAAAAAAAATCTAACGGACGGCGCTAGGTCATGAGCGGCGCTAGGGTGTCTTCTTTCCCCAGGGTCAGGAGTCGGAGAACTCGCAGGAGCCGAGCTCCCTCCCGAGTCCTTACCCCCGCTAGCAGGAGAGGCAGAACCTAGAGGAGGGAGTCCCACATCAGAACTCAAAGAGTTTGTATCTGGAGCCTTCAATCTTTTTGTAGGTGATTAATCTTCCACTTGATTGTTCCCAGGAGGATATTGCTAAGATTTTTTCCAGATATGGGAAGGTACTGGACGTTTACACTCCATTCTACCCCAACTCTACCCATCCACGGGGGTACGCATTTGTTCGTTTTCGGTACGAAGAGGAGGCTAGGGCCTTGATGGGAGTTTTACATGGTAAGAAGATAGACGGTAGAGAGGCAGTTGTGAGAGTAGCGAATCCTAAGGCAGCGGTTCGTAAGGCTCCCACAACCCATGTTCCAAAACCCCCGGCTCCAAGACAGGGTTTCTCTTATGCGGCGGCAGTCAAGGCAAAGCCTCCCCCTTTGCTCCTATACCAAGTGACGATTCCCTAACGGTAGCAGATCTGGAGGCGGTGGCTATCAAATTACAGGAGCTGCAGCTGGGTCTCGTGGGAGTAGCTGCAACAAATGAAATCTCTTTCCTGCAACTCATAAATGCCATCAGATCCTCTCAATTCGTAGCATCGGCCATTGATGTAGCGCGCCTTTCGCAGAACCGATTTCTCATAGTCCTCAATTCGAGATTCTGAGCTTCATCTGAAGATGGGCCTAATAGACGTTTATCCTTGGACCCCATGAGCAGTGCTAGATGGAGAAGATACCTGGATCCTCCTATATGGAATCCCAGCCCACGTGTGGCTATAAGCAATCATTATCGATTTGGGGAATTATTTCGGTAAGGCTATTCAAATTGACACAAGAAGTAGATTTGGCATCTTTCAAGTGTATACAAGGGTTAAAGTCCGTCTGAGACCGGGTGTTGATATGCAGAAGGTTCTTAAGCTGGCAGTAGAGGATAGGATCTTCCAAATTATAGCAGAAATAGAGAAGCCCAAATCTCCAGGTCAGCACCCTACCCAGCCTATCGTAGCGACTAAATCCACCATGGAATGGGTAGGTAGAAGTTTTAGCAGAAAACATCGGGAAGTGTGTGGCTGCCCGGTAGATGTTTGTCAAATTGTTTCAAAGGAGGTAGCACCTCCTCTGACTACAGCTCCACACTCCATTCTGCTATCAAATGAGGCTTGTTCTCAAGCTGTTTGTATAAATGCCCCAGTGGTGAATTCAGAATTTCCTCTGCTAGCCCTAGAAGCAGCTAATCTAGGGCCAATGAGCAGACCAACAGCGCAGAAGGTGATAACCTCTCCTATTCCAGTTACACGGGCAAACACCCCCCTCTCTGCTTCCCGAAGTCGGGCAATTCAAAACGGATCGACAGCAAGATACGGAGGCCCAACAATATCGGAGATAAGCCCAACACCTTCCCCAGAAGGTGCCATCTCAAACCTCGCGGATTGGCCATTGAGCGGTCTTCAGTCCAACTACCAGATGGCAGTTGCAGAAGGCTGTCCAGCTGGTGATCAGTTGCTTCCATCAGCTCAATATCAGCTGAATGGGGAGGGGAGGGCCCTGACCCATGGGTGCACCCAACAGCAAATAGGTTACTCCCACTCTCAGGTTAAGGAAGGTGGTTATCCTCTCCAACAGCAGATAGGTGACCCAGAAGAGGATTTGCCCAGCATAGGCATCATATCAGTTTCCGGGATGGCTGATGTCTCCCAAATTCCACCGAATTCAGGAGATCCTATGCTTCAGGAATAGATCAACCAGCAGGAGAGAACCAATGCAGGAAGGCTTACATGGATTCTGAGGATTTCCAGATCTAAAGGAAACTCTCCATACACCTCTCCAAATAGAATATCGGAAATGGATAACTATCCTCGTTTGAACAGGCTTGAGGAAGCCTGGGGCCTAGGCCAGCTATGGTGGATAGTAGGACTCCGCCTGATACGGGACAATGCAACCTGCAGGGGAATTTTAATAGATTGGAGCTGCAGATCAACCTATCACCTTTCTTTACAAAGGACGCAAAGACAACAGTTCAAAACCAAAGGGGAAGTGTAACGTCTCGGAAAAATCCGTATAAAGACCCGAGTACCACCTCAGGCAAAAATCACTCAGAACCAAACCCTTTAGAAATTAGACGAGATTAACTAAGTGCTAGACTAGATTGTCTGTGAAATTAGCTTAGATCACTTTAAATATGATCTACAAGACCCAAAATTTGTAGAATCATTAGCGCTACATTACTCTAAAACTTATGACCCATCTCTATCCCCAGTCACTCGCAGGAGCGCGTTGAAACTCCGTATCGGACCTGGATCGCGCGTCGAAAGTACGATTACTACGAAATCATACGGTTAGGACCGCCTTGCTAGGCTTGACAACCATCTCGGAAATTAAATCCAGATTATGTCCAGAAACGCACAACTTGAGGCCAGAGTAAAGTGTGTGAGAAACGCGAATATCTTTGAAAAATGAACTCGGATTTAAGTGATTTGGGCCATTCGCTTGCAGGCCAAATTTAAGCTTTCGGACCGTTAGAATCTAACTCAAATACACCCTCGGATAAGGAAAATTTCTCAGCATAAGTCAGTGTACTTTGGCCGTGATCGAGTGACGATGACCATTAAACTGAAACTAGTCCGTCACGGTCGATCTATAAATCCGATCGGACCGAAAACTTAACTCGACCTAGATCCAATGCCAGAGAGTTTAAGTCCAACCGCATGCAGAAAAGAGGCCTCTAGAAGTGCTCCGTTGAGTCGAAACAGACGACTTTTGGCTATAACCTAAGTATATCATGGCCCTAGGGCTATTCCCACCACTTCTGGGCCTATATAAGGGCTTTAAATCCTCTCACTCCCTTCACATACGAATTTCCAAACCCTAGAGGGAGAAGAGAGAAGAAAGAGAAGGAAAGAGAGAGAAAGTGAGGGAGAGATTTGGAGTTTGTTCGTGAGATTCAATCCCGCCACTCCACATGCTTAACTATCACATCTGTATCGCTATTTCGGCGATTTCGATCCCGTTCTTAGGTAAAAAAACCTAACCCCAACTTGTTCTAGAGATTTAAATAGGGTAAAAGATGAAATAGCTAAACTATTTCATGTTATAGGTTACTGTTGTGTCGTAGACAGAGACTTAGTGTTTAAACTTAGTTCGTTACTCGTTTACCGGCGAAATGTGCGAACTATAAACGTTTAGGTTATGGTTTTTAAGGCTTTCAATGTCAGTTAATGATTTATGATTGACTTGATTGTTATCACATGCTTAGATACGACGTTTCCCACGCTTTACACATATATAAGAACTATGTTGAATATAGTGTATTCTATGTGTTTGTTAATATGATTGAATGAATATGAAATTCAGATCTGTGCTTGCCATGATTATTAACCATGAATATATGCTCGTTGTGTATGTGGCAACTCCTTTGTAAAAGGGCTTACCAGGATATATGTTATAACTAGTCTAATACATGTATGTTAAAGTGTGTAGTCTATGTGTTTGTTGAAATGTCTGAATGAATATGGAATTATGATTTGTGCCTGCCATGTCTATGGATGCAAATACATGAATTGTTGTTTGCGTGACAACTCCTTGTTGCGAGGATTTGTCCACATATATGTTATAATCAACATATGTTGTGTATGTTGATGTGTAGTATAAGTGTTTGACAAAATAACTGTATGTGAAGTTGTTAGATGAACTGTACTTAATAGGGTTGTTGGGATAGGATTCCCAACTACCGTAGTTATATGCATAAATTCCTTCAAGTTGTTGTAATCTAAACAGCGTGGTTTGTGTAGAATATGTATATGTAGAATGACATGCTATATGTGTTTTATTATACATTCAGATGCTTTCCATGTTTACATTGCTTGTTAAATGCTGTACGATTATCATGTGTACATATTTCTATTATTAGAGTATGTTTTGGACTATGGTATAGTCCAGGCAATCAGTAATAGATCCTGATTTGGTGGCTGAGGTTATCTTGTCATACAGGACGTGTTCAATGAATTTGAGCCGTACTTTGGTTGTCGACAGTGGTTAGGCCACACGAAGTGCTTATGCACTTCATATCGTTCATATCGATGTGCGCTCGTACTAATCGAGCTCGTCAAGTAACCCGATTGACCCGATGTATGTTCACCATGTATGGACGCTATTGCTTAAATATAAGGTACCGAACTTACCAGTGAAAATCCTTTTAACCTTAGTACCTCGATCCGCTAAGACTCATGAGCTGGACATGGTGGTATGAGACACTATGGTCGAGTTGTCGGCCTATGCCGAGGTGACGAGCCCACCAGTAGTGACCAGTGAACAACCTAAGCTTGTGAGCCGAATAAGGTGGTATGGGACACTGATTCGATTTGTCGGCGTACGACTAGGTGACGAGCCATTCGTAGTGACCTCGAGCATACTCTGAGACTGCGCTGAGGCGACGAGCCTTTCCTTAGCAACTAGAGTATAAGCTAGGCCTGCATTGAGGTGACGAGCCCCTTGTAGCGACCTAGAACCGCAACATCGTATGAGACTAGCTAGAACTGACGACCTTAGAATGGATCATTGTTTGAGAAATGATATAAGGAAGGTACCTTAGCTTTCCAATCCTGCTGCATGAAAAGGTCTAATAAAAACTCGGTAATCATGCTCATGCATCGCATTGCAGGTGCCTTTGGCGTTGGTGTTGAGTACAGAAGAAGGGGTGCATGCCGCGACTGTAAGATGAAGATTGTAGAGGGAGTGCAGGCGAGGGCATGCATCATTATTGCATACCATCCTTGCATTAATAAGAGTACTTAGGACCCGTTGTTGTATTTCTTTATCATTACTGCTTGATTGAATTGATAACATGTTAACCTTTGCTTTGTAATTCCATTGAGTTGATCATTCACTCCCACATTCTGGGATGGTGGTTAAACACCAACCAGACCCTGTTATAGTTGCAGATGATGGCGATGCTTTCAAAGTGGAGCCAGACTTTTATGATGACGAGGAGGAATTCTCCTACATGCAGTTATTAGGCGAGTCTATGTAGACCATGTTCTGATCGACGGGGCTTCCAGGGATGCTGACTAAATATCATTACACTCGTTATGATTGTATTTTTGGAGCACACATGTATATTCATTTTGTACATTTTAGGAGTATACATGTATATATTTAACCTAATAACATGATCACACTTCAGAGACTTACTACAGTTCATATATCTTATATGTCTATTACAGTCTTTCGCTTGCAAAATTCACTTGTCTCTGGAGTATGATATGCTATGTTGGTATAATCCCATTCATGTTTAATGCACTAATACAGACAACATTTAATCATCGTTATCTATGTTTCATAAGTGATGTGCTGGAACTTAGAAGTTGGGCCTATGCTCGATCCCTGATTTTCAGGACATTACAAGTTGGTATCAGAGCATGATTTGGATTAAACTGGACCTGAGTTATGGTCACACGTCGCACACTGACGTACTTTAACCTAGGAGGGTGCGATAAAACGTAAGAACAGGCATATGATTCCCAGTTTTGCAAATCGGCGAAATTAATTAAAATCAACCGCCGAGATTGGGCCCGTGCACACCTGTGATCACTTGAGGCGATCCCGGATCACTTCTAGACCATCAATCGATGGGTTTAAATGAAGATTTAACCCATTACAACCTCAAACGACCCAGAAAATGCGAATGTACATGAGACTCCGGGGCCAAAATCGTACAAATAGAGGGGACCCAGAGTGGACCCCATATATTTTCGGCACCTTGGGGAGGGGAGGCCATCGCCCCCTGGGCGAGGCCTCGCCAGAATCGCTGGAGATTGGCGATGACATTGCCGGTTCAGTGAGGCCTCGCCGATCGGACGTCCCGAGCCTGTCGGGCTGAGGTGGGCTGGGCGGGTCGACACGTGTGGGCTGCTGTGTGGCCCACCAAATCGAGTGAAAATGGTTTTTTCCATTTCATTTTCTTCCCCTCTTCATTTCCCACCCCTCCAAGCTTTCCTTTCTCTTAAAAATTCTAAATTTCCCCTCTCAAATCATCCATCCAAGCTCGTTTTCTTCTTTTTCTTGCACCATCTACACCATTCTCTTAAACCCATCTTCCACAGCTGTCTATCTCCCTTAATCCCTCTCATTTGAGTACACAAATATTCCTTTGTGTCTCAAAAACTCTAAAGTTCAACAACCCATTTTGTTCCCTCTACCTTATTTCACTACAATGACTCTTTTTGAGCTAGTGGCTGGCATATTTTCACTTTCCACCCTTCTTTCCCTCATGGGGAAGAAGAGAGCTCCCACGGATGAAGCCAGGCCTAGCCACCCTACTCGTTCAAGGAGGCCGAAAAGCACCCTTGCAAGTTCAAGCATTAATGTGGAGGTAAGGACAAAGCGGGACCTCGATCCCCAGGCTCCCTTTGAGAGAGCTCTTCTAGCGGAATTGTCCTATGGAAGATTTGAGCGCTGTATAGTCCTTTTTGAAGCACAAGTGGACAAGAGGCTCTTTGGGCAATATCTGGTAATGGACCGCCGACGGATGCCGGGTGGGGTCCTATATTTGAGGGCAAGTCTCTTGCGAATGTGGGCACTGTCCGAGCCTTCTATGCCCACATTCAAGAGCCTATGCTGGAGTCCTTGTAATTCAAAATTCCCGTGGGAAGGTGGGAAGCCATAGTTGATGTTAGACTGATAGCCCGACTCATGGGGATGTTGCTTGACGAAGTCCATGCTAGTGAGGCGAGCCTTAGGAGTGCACGTGAAAAGGATCACCGCACGCGATTCCTTTGTGACCAACTGGCCCATTGGAATCCAAACAATAGCCTCCTAACATCCAACATGACCGACGACTTTCGCCTGCTCCACCACATCTTCACGTACAACGTGTACCCCAGGTGGAGTAATCGCAGCGAGTGCATGCGCCTGATAGTAGATTTCCTGTACCGAGCTGAGCAGGGAGAGAAGCTGTGTACCTACCTATGTACTGCTACAGATAGTGCAGACTGTGTGCTCTACTAGGACATCTGTTTGGCTCCCCTTCGGCCGACTCATATGCAAGCTTACACGTGAATTCGTCTACAGACTTGGCGCAGAACTTCCTGTGCCAATTCATTTCATCAACGACATTACTCTCAACAACATGGAGATTGGGCCACGACAGTGTCAAGCCCGACTTGACGAGAGTGAGGGTGAGACGGAAAGCGAAGAAGAGGAGAGTGATGAAGAAGGATATGAGATAAGGGAAGAAGGAGAGTAGGAAGAAGAAGAGGAGGCCCAGGATACTGATGAGGGCTCTCCTCCTGCTACACAGAGTCGTGACAGTGATCGAGCTGCTATAGAAACCCGCTTGGCTCAGATTGAGGGGAGCCAAGTCGCCCTGAAACAGGAGATCCAGGTGACCCGGGCCGAAGTAAGGCAGAAGCTTAAAGAAAGCGAGGCCTTCATGAAACGGAAATTTAAGAAGGTGTCCTTAACCCTGAGGGCTATCCTGTGCTGTGTACAGGATAAGGGTGCACTTCCTCCATCGCCTGATTCGGACGACTAGGCATGCATGTAGTCATCTTTAGTTTGTTTTGTTGCTTATTTTTCTTGTTTCTATGTATAGCCTTGATAGGCTTAGTAATGTAGTAGATTGGTTTGTAGTTTTAGTGTATAGAACCTTGCTTAGAATGACTCACATACGTTTCTTGTCATGATTAATGTAAAACTATATCTCATGTATTATGACAAATTTTGTTAAATAAAATGCATGTGACTCATTTTGTTATGGACTGTGTAGAATGCTTGGAGAAGTGAGTGTTATATGCTAAATCTCACGGGTTGCATCCTATGTTGTATTTAGGGAATGCCTCCTAAGAGCAAGTGGGTCTCAGCATGTCTCTCACTTGGCGACTCGATTGACGGGGCTCCTCCCCTGAGCGATAGCCACATGGACCCTAGTTCGGGCCCAACTCACAATACTATGCCGAACTCTCAGCCGGCCACTGGCCCCACTAATGGGCCAACACCTGTTGCACCACTGGTTCCTGAGCAGAATCATGCATCTACCTCGATGCCTCATATACCGCAGTCCGCTCCACCTCCTGATAGGCTGGAGCAGATGATGTTGTTGATGCAGCAGCAACAGATACAATAGCAACAGTAACAGTTTCTGGCTACCATTGCAGGGGTCTTTGCCTAAAGTATGGGTGCGACTCCACCTGTACCACCAGTGCACCTTGCTGGGAACACGAGCGCTAGCGGCACCTTTGAGCGATTCTAGTGCTTGCGGCCTCCTACCTTTGCGGGTACTCACAGACCCGAGGAGGCCGACTATTGGCTTGACCGCATCTCTAAGATACTCAGTAGGCTGCACTGCACTAAGGCAGAGCATGTGGATTTGGTCACCTTTATGTTTGAGAAGGAGGCCAGTTTATGGTGGGACAGTGTCCTGCGGACGATTGCGGTCGACTATGTGTGGACATGGGAGGCCTTTGAGAGGCGCTTCCATGGGAAATATTTCCCTCTCATGTACCGTCACGAGGAGGGTGAGTTACTTCGCCTCCGTCAGGGAGGGATGATAGTGGCAGAATATGAGAACAGGTTCACGGAGCTGGTTAGGTATGCTCCGTTGATCTTAGTTGATGAGCTGATGAAGATGCGGTGATTTTCTGAGGGTCTGCGACCCGAAATATGCTCAAAGATGTGTTACACTAGCATACCCACTTATGCTGAGCTAGTGAACATGTCTTTGTGAGCGGAGCAGGATGGGGATAGGTTATCTCGCACTCGTGGGCCTATGGTTCCTAGGCCACAACCAGAGTTGTCGAGCAGGCCGTTCTCGTGCAGACTCGCCTCCCAGGCTCGCGGCTCTACCCGCCCCTATGAGGCGACCAGACTTGTGGTGTACTAACTGCAGGAGGGCGGGCCATGCAGATACCTATTGTTTCACCAAGATGAGGGACAACGACTTCTCGCCGCCTCAGAGGATCAACCGCCAGTTTCCTCAGGCCATTACAGCCTCGCCTCTGCAGTCAACACCAACACATCCATCATTTCAGCCACTTGCACCCCGATCCAGGCCGCTGCAACAGCCTATGATGCCGCCGCCGAACCATTCTCAGTAGGCTCGTGTGCACTCACTTGCAGCTGAGGCATCCGAGATAGCACCTACAACACCTATGACTTTCGAAGTCACAGCTCATGTCCAAGGTACTCTAGTCTTTTTATTGGTGGACACCGGGTCCACTATCTCTATAGTATCATGCGCTGCAGTCAAGCAACTAGGGTTGGAAACTAGTCCTATGGTTAGGTTGAGGCTCCTTACCGGCACAAGGACTTTCTCAGACTCTACCAAGATGTGTAGGGGTTGTTCGATAGACCTAGGGAGCAAAACAGTGCTCGTTGACCTGATGGTCGCACTGTTTTGTCATTACGACATGATTCTCGGTATGGATTGGCTCACAGAGATGAAGGCAGAGATCAATTGTGATGCTAGGGTGGTGACAGCCCGTGGACCTGAGGGCACGGCCTTTACGTTCCTAGTGCAGGTCAGTTGGTACTACCTCATCAGTTGCTATGCTACTTTATTAGAGTATGTTGATGGGCCGACATTGGGGAACACGCCAGTAGTTTAGGATTTTCAGGATGTGTTCAGGATGATTCCTGAATTACCTCCTCAGCGCGAGATCGATTTTACCATTGATCTTATGCCTGGTGTAACACCCATTTCACTACCTATGTACCGCATGCCTCCATGTGAGATGGAGGAACTGAGGAAACAGATCGATGATCTGTTAGATGCAGGCTTCATACGACCTAGCGTGTCTCCATGGGGAGCACCTGTGTTGTTCGTGAAGAAGAAGGATGGGTCACTGTGATTATATATTGATTATCGCAGGTTGAACCAAGTGACGGTGAAGAACAAGTACCCTCTACCCAGGATAGATGATCTGTTTGATCAGTTGAAAGGGGCGCAGTATTTCTCAAAGATCGACTTACAGTCAGGGTATCACCAGTTGCGCGTCAGGGATAAAGACGTGTAGAAGACAGCTTTTAGGACCAGTTTTGGGTACTGCAAGTTTCTTGTCATGTCGTTCGGCCTTACGAACACATTGGCTGTGTTCATGGACTTGATAAACAGGGTGTTTCGATCGTTTCTATTCCGATTCATCATCGTGTTTATAAATGACATCCTAATATACTCAAAGAGTCAGGAAGATCATGAGGAACACCTACGAGCAATCTTCGATGCGCTCAGGAAGAACCAGTTGCTCGTCCAGTACAAGAAGTACGACTTCTGGAAGAAAAAGTCAAGTTCCTGGGACATGTGGTGTCTAAGGAATAGCAGTGGACCTTGCTAAGGTAGCCGCAGTTCATGACTGGAGTAGCCCGGTTCAGTTACAGAGGTGAGGAGTTTTCTTGGTCTGACAGGTTATTATCGACGATTCATTTGGGACTTCTCCAAGATAGCTAGACCTTTGTCTCAATTAACTCGGAAGGATCTTAAGTTCGCCCGGAATGAGAAGGCAGAAGCAGCTTTTTAAGAGCTAAAGGACAAGTTGACATCCGCCCTTGTGCTAGTATTGCCAGAGTAAGGGGTCAAGTATACGATATACACCAACGCGTCTCGTGTTAGTTTGGGTTGCGTCCTTATGCAGAAGGACAAGGTGATTACCTATGCATCGCGACAGTTGAGGAAATATGAGGAGAATTATCCTGCGCATGACCTGGAGTTAGCGGCTGTTATATTTACACTGAAGCTTTGGAGATATTACCTCTATAGAGAGGAGTTCAAGCTCTTTTGCGACCACAAGAGCCTTAGGTACATATTCACTCAGAGGGACTTGAATATGAGACATCGACGATGGATGGAAACCTTGAAGGACTTCAAGTTCGAGGTCTCCTACCATCCTGACAAAGTTAACCTTGTCGCAGACGCGTTGAGCCATAAGAAGACGATAGCATTTGCAGCTCCGCTGATGATAGCCGAGTGGGACATGGTACAGTTCATGCGAGATTTTGAGTAGAAGCTCACGGTAGAGGAGCCGTATGAGTGTGTCCCACATGTTCGGGTGTGACCACTTATTGATGATAGGATCATAGCAGCTCAGAAGGATGATGAGAGATTGGCTGAGATGAGAGAGCAGACGAGCGACAGTGAGGGCTCCGAGTGGAGAGTTAGCACGGACGGAGGCATACGTTACCGTGGACGCCTATGTGTGCCAAATGATCATGACTTGAGGAGAGAAGTACTCGAGGCTACTCACAATTCGAAGATGGCAATGCATCCTGGAAGTACGAAGATGTATCGAGACATGAGGCAATCGTACTGGTGGGACAACATGAAGGTCCACAGCAGATTATGTGTCCCGTAGTCTCACATGCTAGTAGGTCAAGGCAGAGCATCGTCGACCTCCTAAACTGCTGCAGCCCATACCCATAGCAGAATGGAAATGAGACTTCATCTCTATGGATTTCATCTTAGGGCTACTGAAGATGAGGAAGGGACATGATTCCATTTGGGTGATTGTGGATCGGTTGATGAAATCAGCTTATTTCCTCCCTATTAGAGTTTTGAACTTGGTAGATGATTTAGCCAGGCTGCATATCAAGGAGATAGTACGTCTGCATGGAATTTCTATGAAGATCGTGTCAGACCGAGACACGCGATTCACATCTATCTTCTGAACCCGTATCCATGAAGCAATGGGTGTGAAGTTGAAGTTCAGTACCGTATTCCACTCACAGATTGATGGGCAAACGGAACGAGTGAATCAGGTGTTGGAAGATATGCTGCGAGCATGTGTGCTTGATTTCAAGGACAGTTAGGATGATTGTCTTCCTTATGAAGAGTTCGCCTACAATAACAGCTTCCAAGTGAGTATTGGCATGGCTCCCTACGAAGCACTGTATGGGCGCCCATGTAGAGCATCGCATTGCTGGACAGAAGTTGGCAAGAAGAGCTTGATTGGCCCAGAGTTAGTTTAGGCAACTTCAGAGAAGATCGACATTATCAAGCATCGACTTCTAACAGCACAGAGCAGATAGAAGAGCTATGCCGATACGAGGCTGCGGTAGTTAGAATTTGAGGTCGGGGACCGCGTGTTCCTGAAGGTTTCCCCCATGAAGGGAGTCCTTCAGTTTGGGAAGAAAGGGAAGCTCACGCCGCGATTCATTAGCCCATTCCAGATACTAGATCAAGTGGGGGTGGTAGCGTATCGCCTTGCTTTACTCACATCACTCGTAAGCGTGCACAACATATTTCATGTATCTATGCTGAAGAAATACGTTCCTAATCCTTCCCACATTATCAAGTGGGAGCAGGTGCAGTTGAGCGAGGACGCTATTTATGTACTGTGACCGACACGTATCTTAGACAAGGAGTAGGTGTTGCGCAGTAAGGTAATTCCACTTGTGAAGGTTCTGTGGATGCACCACAGCGAGGAGGAGGCTACTTGGGAAACCGAAGCCGAGGTTTGCAAGAACTACCCTTAGATTCTCGAGGAGTATGAAAAGGTACTAATTTTGATAACGAAATTTTTCTTTAAGGGGGTAGATTGTAACGTCTTGGAAAAATTCGTACAAAGACCCGAGTACCACCTCAGGCAGAAATCACTCAGGACCAAACCCTTTAGAAATTAGACGAGATTAACTAAGTGTTAAACTAGATTGCCTGTGAAATTAGCTTAGATCACTTTAAATATGATCTAAGCTAAAGGTACTAATTTTGATGACGAAATTTTTCTTTAAGGGGGTAGATTGTAACGTCTTGGAAAAATCCGTACAAAGACCCGAGTACTACCTCAGGCAGAAATCACTCAGGACCAAACCCTTTAGAAATTAGACGAGATTAACTAAGTGTTAAACTAGATTGCCTGTGAAATTAGCCTAGATCACTTTAAATATGATCTACAAGACCCAAAATTTACAGAATCATTAGCGCTACATTACCCTAAATTAGGACCCATCTCTATCCCTAGTCGCTCTCGGGAGCGTGTTGAAACTCCTTATCGGACCTGGACCGCACGTCGAAAGTACGATTACTACGAAACCATACGGTTAGGACCGCCTTGCTGGGCTTGACAACCATCTCGAAAATCTAGATCTAATGCCAGACAGCTTAAGTTCAACTACATGCAGAAAAGGGGCCTCCAGAAGTGCTCCATTGAGCCGAAACAGATGACTTTTAGCTATAACCTAAGTATACCATGGCCCTGAGGCCATTCCCACCACTTCTGGGCCTATATAAGGGCTTTAAACCCTCTCACTCCCTTCACATACGAATTTCCAAACCCTGGAGGGAGAAAAGAGAAGAAAGAGAAGGAAAGAGAGAGAAAGTGAGGGAGAGAGTTGGAGTTTGTTCGTGGGATTCAATCCTGCCACTCCACGTGCTTAATTATCACATTTGTATCGTTATTCCAGTGATTCTGATCCCGTTCTTAGGTAAGAAATCCTAACCCTTACCTGTTCTAAAGATTCAAATAGGGTAAGGGATGAAATAACTAACCTATTTCATGTTATAGGTTACTGTTGTGCAGTAGACAGAGACTTAGTGTTTAAACTTAGTTCATTACTCGTTTACTAGTGAAAGGTGCAGACTATAAACGTTTAGGTTATGGTTTTCAAGGCTTTCAATGTCAGTTAATGATTTATGATTGACTTGATTGCTATCACATGCTTAGATACGACGTTTCCTGCGCTTTACCCATATATATGAACTATATTGAATATAGTGTATTTCATGTGTTTGTTGATATGATTGAATGAATATGGAATTCGGATCTGTGCTTGCTATGATTATTAACCATGCATATATGCTCTTTGTGTATGTGGCAACTCCTTTATAAAAGGGCTTACCAGGATATATGTTATAACCGGTCTAATACATGTATGTTAAAGTGTGTAGTTTATGTGTTTGTTAAAATGTCTGAATGAACATGGATTTATGCTTTGTGCCTGCCATGTCTATGGATGCAAATACATGAATTGTTGTCTGCGTGACAACTCCTTGTTGCGAGGATTTATCCACATATATGTTATAATCAACATATGTTGTGTATGTTGATATGTAGTATACGTGTTTGACAAAATAACTGTATGTGAAGTTGTTGGATGAACTATACTTAATAGGGTTGTTGGGATAGGATTCCCAACTACCGTAGTTATATGCATAAATTCCTTCAAGTTGTTGTAATCTAAATAGCGTGGTTTGTGTAGAATATGTATATGTAAAATGGCATGCTATATGTGTTTCATTATACATTTAAATGTTTTCCATGTTTACATTGCTTGTTAAATGCTGTATGATTATCATGTATACATATTTCTCATATTAGAGTATGTTTGGAACTATGGTATAGTCCAGGCAATCAATAACAGATCCTGATTTGGTGGCTGAGATTGTTTCGCCACACAAGACGTGTTCGATGAATCCGAGCCGTACTTTGGTTGTCGATAGTGGTTAGGCCACACGGAGTGCTTATGCACTTCATGTCATTCATATCAATGTGCGCTCGTACCAATTGAGCTCGTCAAGTAACCTGATTGACCCGATGTATGTTGACCATGTATGGACGCTATTGCTTGAATCTAAGGTATCGACCTCACCAGTGGAAATCCTATTAACCTTGGTACCTCGATCCGCCAAGACTCATGAGCCGGACATGGTGTTATGGGACACTGTGGTCGAGCTGTCAGCCTACGCTGGGGTGACGAGCCCACCCGTAGTGACCAGTGAGCAACCTAAGCTCGTGACCCAAATACGGTGGTATGGGACACTATATTCAAGCTGTCGGCCTACGACTAGGTGACGAGACATTCGTAGTGACCTCGAGCATACTCTGAGACTGCGCTGAGGTGACGATCCTTTCCGTAGTAACTAGAGTATAAGCTAGGCTTACATTGGGGTGATGATCCCTTTATAGCGACCTGGAACCGCAACATCATATGAGACTAGTTAGGACTAACGACCCTAGAATGGATCATTGTTTGAGAAATGATATAAGGGAGGTACCTTAGCTTCCCAATCCTACTGTATGAAAAGGTCTAATAAAAACTCGATAATCATACTCATGCACCGCATTGCATGTGCCTTTGGCGTTGGTGTTGAGCACAGAGGAAGGGGTGCATGTTGCAACCGTAAGAGGAAGATCGCAGAGGGAGTGCAGGCAAGGGCATGCATCATTATTACATACCATCCATGCATTAATAAGAGTACTTAGGACCCATTTGTTGTATTGCCTTATATTACTGCTTGATTGAATTGATAACATGTTAACCTTTGCTTTATAGTTTCACTAAGTTGATCACTCACTCCCACGTTCTGGGACGGTGCTTAAACACCAACTAGACCCTGTTATAGTTGCAGATGATGGCGATGCTTTCGAAGCAAAGCCAGACTTTTATGATAATGAGGAGGAATTCTCCTACATGCAGTTATCAGGTGGGTCTATGTAGACCGTGTTCTGATTGACGGGGCTTCTAGGGATGCTGACTAAATATCATCACACTCATTATGATTGTATTTTTGGAGCACACATGTATATTTATTTTGTACATTTTGGGAGTATACATGTATATATTAAACCTAATAACATGATCACACTTCAGAGACTTACTGCAGTTCATATATCTTATACATCTATTACAGTCTTTCGCTTGCAAAATTCACTTGTCTCTGGAGTATGATATGCTGTGTTGGTATAATCCCATTCATGTTTAATGCACTAATACGGACAACATTTAATCATCATTATTTATGTTGTATAAGGGATGTGCTGGAACTCGAAAGTTAGGCCTATGCTCGACCCCCGATTTTCAAGGCGTTACAGGAAGTTCAGAGCAGGGGAACCCAGCGCAGCAGCCTGTGGGACTGGAAAATTGTCCAAATGGGTGAGTAGAGCAAGAGGAATAGACTCAAGACCGAGTGGACAATAGGGCATCCGAGAATTCTGGTGATCAGAATCTGCATAAGAAGATCAGCGGAATTCAATACGGCAACAACCAGATTAGATCCAAGAGAAGAAACCGAAAGAGTCAGAAGGCAAAGGGTAATACAGGCACAGGTGACTGGTATGGTAGATTGAGAAGACTCAAGAGGAGGGCTGTGAACACGGGCTGTATTAATGATGTATAACATCCTTGTTGGAACGCCCGTGGTGTGGGAAATGCTCCCATGATTAGGATAACATCCGGGATCATTAGAAAGCATAATCCTTGGATCGTCGACATTCTAAAACCCATGCTCAGCGATGACAGGAGGGTTCAGATTGGCCTCAAGCTAGTTTTCCATTCGTTCATCTCCAATGCAGATGCAGGAAGGAAGATTTGGGTATTTTTTAACAGCTCTCTTAATATTTCAGTTCTTGGTGTTTCTAACCAAATGTTATCATTGCTGATTTCCATTCAGAATGTTCAGACTCCTATTAGGCTTTCCATTGTATATGTCAGTTGTAACAGGATTCAGAGAAGATCTTTGTGGCAAGACATGGCCATCATCTCCAGCTCCACTAATGACCAGTGGGCCATTTATGGAGACTTTAACACAGTTTCCAACATAGTAGAGAGAAGAGGTAGTAGGAATCCCGATGTACACAGCACTAGAGAATTTGTAGAAGCCATAAATGCAACAACTCTTCAAGATGGGGGTTACTCTGGTAGCTAATTCATGTGGAGCAACAACTAGCAGGGCACAGCTAGAGTCTGGGTGAGACTAGATAGAGCTCTTTTAAATGTTCATTGGGCAAGTTTCTTCCCCCATTTCAGAGTCCTCCACCTTCCAAGAGCCAGCTCAGATCATGCTCCTCTTCTTCTCTCCTGTCCCAGGGAACCTTCAGGTATGGCCAGGCCATTTCGATTCCAGCAGATGTGGACTCTTCATGAATCCTTTTTGCAGGTGGTGCACAGAGCTTGGGATGGGTAGGCAGCAACCAACCCCATGTTAAATCTTCAGTTTAAAATGAGAAAGGTGAAATAAATCCTCAATTATTGGAACAAGGAAACCTTTGGTAATATCCACGTGTGGGTCAAAGACGTGGAGCTCGCCCTGGAGCGAATCGAGTAGTTGATGCAGAATTCCCCTTATGCGGACCTCCACAGGCAGTTTTAAGAGGCAAAAACTCATCTTCAAAACATGGAAATCAAGGAGGAGGTGTTCTGGAAGAAAAAATCCAGAAATTCTTGGCTAAAGGAGGGGGATAAAGACATGAAATTCTTCCATGCATCGGTCCTGGACAGAGATAGGAGAGTAGAAATATCATCCATCAAAACTCAACAAGGGACTCTAATCTCTGATCCAAATCAGATCAAGCTGGAAGTGGTAGCCTTCTTTGAAGTGGCTTTCACATCTGAGACGAGATCCACATCAGTAGCTCTCATCCAATCCATCCCCTCATGCATTTCGTCAGCCGAGAATGACCTCCTGATGGTCAGCCCATCCCTGCAGGAAGTGCAAAGGGCAGTTTCCTCCATTCCATCGGACGGGGCTCCCGGCTTGGACGGATTTTCAGGGAGCTTTTTCAAGGCTTGCTAGAACATTATAGGAGATGACCTTCACAAGGCAGTAGTGCATCTTTTTCGAGGGAGTATTCCAAGGGACTTCACCTCATCCCTCATCTACCTCATTCCAAAAGTAGCTAATCCAGCCTCTTTTTCAGACTTTCGGCCCATAAGCTTATGTAACTATATTTACAAGATCCTCGCAAAGATTATTGCGTCTAGGCTGAACCACCTGCTTCCAACTCTCATTTCCCCAGAGCAAGCGGCCTTTGTGAAGGGTATATCTATAATGGAGAACATAGCTTTAGCTCAGGAGATGTTCAGGGATATCAATAGGAAGAAAAGAGGGGGTAACGTGGTCTTGAAGCTTGATTTGGAGAAAGCTTATGATAGAGCGGATTGGAGCTTCCTTAAGCAGGTTCTAAACCAGTTCGACTTCAGTGAGACCTGGATTAAGATGGTTGAGAAGTGCTGGGCAAATTCCTGGTTCTCTGTTCTGGTTAATGGGGAGGTGACATGATTCTTCAAATCCTCGAGAGGGTTGAGACAGGGTGATCCTATATCTCCTAGTCTTTTTATCCTAGCGGCCAAAGTGCTTAGCAGAGGTTTCAAAGCCTTAATAAACAGATGAGAATGCAACCTTTTCAAGCTCAAGCAAGGCTGCCTGGTCGTGTCCCATCTATTGTTTGTGGATGACACTCTCCTATTCATGAATGGAGGTTTAACCTCGTTGAGAGATGTGAAGATGTTCCTGGTTGCATTCCAATCAGTCTCGGGCCAGCGGGTCCTAGAAAAAAGCACATTCATGGGTTCTGATAAGCTCACGACGTCAAGGATCAGGGGAATAGAAAATTGTCTGGGCATTAAAATCGCTGCTTCCGAGTCATCATATCTGGGCGTCTTGATTTCTAGGGGTAGAGTCAAACGGTTAAGCTTTCAGCCCATGCTTAGCAAAATTAAAGCTCGAATCAGTGGGGTGGAAGGCTAGATTCTTGTCCCAAGTTAGGAGGGTCACCCTAATTCATCATGTATTGTGCAGCATCCTAGTGCATACGTTAACCGCCTCTAACGTCCCACTCCAGATTCTCGACTCTCTTTAAAGAAGCCTCTCCTCCTTCTTCTGGGGCTAGGCAGACGGGATCAAGAAGTTGCATTGGGTGAGTTGGAAGAGGATTTTTATGCCGTAGATGAAAGGAGGGTAGGGAATCTGCCCTCTAAAAGTGATCATGAAGGCGTTTAGGATTAAGCTAACATGGGCAGTCAGATTCGGTACTAGCAATAGTCTGTGGGTGGAATTGATGAAGGCCAAGTACTAGTGGGATTTGCGATCCTCAGACGTTGGTCCTGCGGCATCATCTGCTTGCTCTTCAATGTGGAAATCTGTCAGGTCGTGCTTTCCGCTGGTTGAAAGTGTCACACAGTGCCAGGTAGGGCAGCGTAATCGCAGCTTATGGCAGGATAACCGGTCGAATCTAGGCCCTCTTCAGCTTAAATCGCCGAGCCCAATCCTAGAGGGCCTGAGGAACTTGCAAGTGATGGATTTTCTGGGCCCAAATAGCCCCCTCCCCCTTCGGCTATTTTCTCTCTACTCCCTCAGGAGGTCATAGACTACATTTTCCAAGGCGGATTCTACACGTCGGAGGATCCAGACTCCATCTGGCCAATGGAACCATCAGGTGTTTTTTCTATTAAATTAGCATTGAATGCGATCCATTCGAGTGGGCCAAGGAAGAGCTGGACCCGATCGGTTTGGCATTCGATGCTGCCTCCTAAAATCTTATGTTTTGTGTGGAGAGCTCTCTTGGGAGCTATTCCAATAGATTCCAGAGTGCAGGCAAAAGGTGTGGCTATGGTCTCCAAATGCGTCTGCTATGGAGCGTCAGCCTCCCTTTGCTCTTCAGTGGAGACGCTGCCCCATCTCTTTGTTGAAGATGGCCTAGCAAATTCAGTATGGTCTCACTTTAGAGCCTTGTTCGGTGTTGCGATTGGGGCAAACCAATCAATTGAAGCAAGGTTGAACGCTTGGTAGATTGTCTCCATGGCTACGGGCAAGTTGTCCATCTTGCAGGGTCTGCTTCCACTATTCATTCTATGGGAAATTTGGAAGTCTAGGAATAAGGAAAATTTTGATGACTGATGACGGAGTAGCCCTCCCCTTAGAGGTAATATTCAGCGTAGTTGGAGGGCTAAAATCCCTAAGCCGAGCCTATCCTGCATGGTCTAGTCAGTCGTCAGCCAAGTGTAATGTTTTGAAGGATATGGGAATCGATATCCCCACCCCGAGAAGGCTGTCCCTGTTGCTTATTAAATGGATGCACCCTATTGGGGATTGGTTCAAACTGAATGTTGTCGCTCCAGCAGGGGAAATTCGGGCAGGTTAGGGAGCAGAGGGATCTGTCGATGGGCGAGAGGAAAATTTGAGTTTGCCTTTGTGATCGGGTACGGCCTCGGTTCAAACAACATTGCTGAGCTTAGAACCATTTGGGATGGTATGATATTGTGTCTGTGAAAGGGTATGACGAAGGTCCAGGTTGAATTAGATTCAAAACTAATTGTGGATTTATTGAACGACAATAGTTAGGCAAGTGTGAGCTGGAGCTATTGGCTGTCCCACATTCAGACATAAGACTGGGTGGTCAATTTTCCTTCTCCCACATTTTCAGGGAATCGAATGCCTCAATGGTCTGGCAAAATTGACAAGTTCTTCCCTGGCCCATTCTATTTTCTCTAACACTGCCGATCTTCGTCATCCGATTCGAGGATCGGCCCTGCTAGATAAAATAGGCATGGGTTCCATTAGATTCAGTCACGAGGACTGTAGGGGCAGATAGTAGCTTTGCTTGTGGTGTTTTCTTTCTTTCCTTTTTTTTTTTTTTTTTTTGTGTAGGGCTTCTATATGATAGGCGGGTCCAGAGCCTTTTTGTTGGGACCTGCCTGAATGGTTGTATATCTAAGTTTATATTTATAAAATTCTAGTGGAATGGTTCCACCTTTCCTTAAATAATAATAATAATAATAATAATAATAATAATAATAATAATAAATGATAAAGAGATTTATTGTCTATTAATTTATCTTTCATCCCGAGCTCAAACCATTATAGAGAAATATCAAACCTAACGATCCATTGACTTCAAAAGATTCACTTTCGGAAAGGAAAAAAAGTCAAGTTTCATTCAAAAGACAAAATAAAAGTAAGGGATTTTGAAAATACTAGCCTTGTGGTACGGTTGAATTCTTTAAAAGGAAAAGAAGTTTCAAATATTCCAAAAGGGTAGCCGTATGACAGGTTTTTAAAAAATTTTTGAACCAAGTCGGGCCGGTTGGGTCGAGTTCGTACTCAACCCTGGCCCAACCCAAGGTTCCTATATCTCAACTCTAACCCAACCCAATCCTGGGTTAGGAATTCTCAACCCAAGCCCAACCCAAGCGGGCTTGGTCAAGTTAAACGGATTGATTCATGCTAATATTTTCGTTTTTATATTAGTCTATCATATTTTCAATACACATCTTTTTTCAACCTATGATTTTATTAATTATATATGTAGTTATTTACTGTAAAAAACTTCATTTTTTCTAAACAAACAAGCTAAAATATAGGACAACTACTCCTTTAAAAGTCGTATTGTGTAGTACACAATCTATTTGGGAGAGAGAGATCTATCATATCTTGTTAGCTTTAGTCATCGGAAATAACGTGGACCAATGAAACCTAATGGCACTAGAATTTCTTGTGCCTTCAACACAGATGATTTGCACTCAATTATAATTTATAACTTATATATGGATTGGGTTTGGGTTGGGTTGAGCAACCCGAGACCTCAACTCAAGTTTTTATCGAGTTGGTGTTTGTATAACTCAAGCCCGAGACCGAACTCGATACATCATGCCCAAGTCCAACCCAATGTTGGGTCGGTCACGGGTCGGTTGGGTTGAGCCCACCCAAATTTCAGCCCTTATTTTAACCTGTTAGGTAGTATTTAATCTCAAGGAAGTGATGTAGACATGATTTATTATTGGGCCTACTGGAACTAAATCCAATTAGTTTATTTTCTTTGTAGCCCTTTATTTGTATGGGAAAATGCTAACTTCTTATTGACACGATATCTGTGAGACCACAAAACCTAATGACTTTTAACCATGTCCATCCAATACGAACTATTTTCTTGTGATGTAGTCCATATGACCGGTGGATGTTGATCATTCTTGCAGCCATGGCCTTTAATGAAATTCCAATGTTAATGGATGGAGTGGATTCCACACATGTGTGATGGTGGGCCCCATAAACGGTTTACGAACGCCTTTAGAAAGGGCCAAGCATTACATTTTTATACTTTGTCCTGAAGGTCTTATTTTTAAAAAAAACTGGAGATCGTGGGATCCACTACCACTCTCCCTCTGGCATGCATATGGCATTCTCCGACGTTCATATGTGAACTCTTCTTCTTTAAAGTCCGTCATTGCTTTCATCCTGCATGTATATTGCATTCTCCAGCATTCATCCCAAAACTCTTATTCATTGAAGTTTCATCCACAACTTCCACCATCACAATCATTATGTTCTCTGGTATCCCTACTATCTTATTAAACTACAATTTTACTCATTTTTAAAGGTAAATAAAATCTTAAATCTTGGCATGCCGAGGTTTTTTTTATTTTTTTTTTTATTTTTTTTATAAGGATTAGGTTATGATGTGTATTGACATTGTGTTAAGTGTCAAAGTCGAGAAGTGGTTAACTGTTCAAAATGCCATCCAATATGAAGGTCATGGTTATCATGCAATAAGTGTAGGGCCTGGGCTGTTTTGCTAGTGGCTGTAGCATTTCCTTTTGCCTTTGATTTTGCAATTTAGTTCATATGATAGATGAGGCCCGACATTTTTGTGGTGCCCATCTGAAAGTGTGGGTTGTACATCCCCTGTTCATATTATCAATCAAAGGGGCGAGACCCCTCCTAAAATAAATAAAATTAAATTAAAAAAAGGGCTCGATTAACATCCAATAAAGGTCGAGCTTGACAGTCAATATGAAAGGGTTAAGATTGGGAGGAGTGAAGGGTCAACTAGAAAAGTTGATAACCGAGACCCTTCACATTTGACAATCACAACCCTTCACATTGTTTTGACAACCTTAACCCTTAATAGTTGACAACATCAAACTTTAACATTTGACAACCACGACCATTCACGTTGTTTTGTCAACCTTAACCCTTAATAGATGACAACCTAAACCCTTCACATTTGACAACCTCATCCATTCACATTTGACAATTTGTACTTGCCTTTTTTTTTTTTTTTTGCGAGTTACCCCATATTGGAAGATTATGGCTCGTCGACCCATCCTCATCAGCTCCTATTCGTAAAAAAAGGTTGGTACAAAGGCACAATCATAGGGATAAGCATCGGGAAATTGAAGCTAATGCTCAATCAGGTAGTATAAGAATAGATCCATGCCCTACATATTAAGGAAAATGTGTCACAAAATATATATACAAGGTCCCATATTAATTAAACAAAAAGAAAGACAAATACTTACTTTAGAATCGACTTAAGAATTTAAGTCGTACAGGTGATTCAACCACGGAAGCCACTGCGTCTCCCTTGGAAGTTTCAAATCATTGTATTCCTCATTATCAGGGTTTTATGCAGATCTACATATCCTTTAAGAGGATCAATGGTAGGAGAAAAACGTGGAGCCGTGTAAGGGGAGGATACCCATTTCAATGGGGGTGCATTCATTGGGGCCTTTGGATAACTGAAGTAATCCATAAGTTGGTTGTAGCCTGACCACCCGCTTTATCAATATCCATATGTTAACTATGTCTATTGACTGCCCCCCTGCATTGTCCATAATTGTAGGCTGGCTAGCAGCCTCATCTGGTACTGTAGGGTGAAAAAAAGGCTCATCCTCAACTACAACCACATAATGCCCTCCCACATCCTCCATAATAGGATGACCAGTAGCCTCATCAATATCTGTAGGCTCATCCATATCCGTAGGCTGACCAACAGCCTCATCCGTGTCCATGGGTAGCCATGAAGCCTCCTTTACAGATCGCATTGATGTGCTGATATCATGTATTAGAATCACATACTAGATATGTAATTCATAATGTGTTATTAAATGTCAAACCAAATGCAATTTCATATACCTTAATAGAATAAAACTCGTCCCTCAGGAGCTTCATCTCTGCACATAATGAAGCATTCTCCTCCTTGAGACCCTTCATTTCCTATCCCAAAGCGTCGATGTGCTTTATCTCCTCTCTTATTTCATGCACATCTTTCATAATGTTCTCAAGTTTATGGTCAGAATTGTTTATAGCGAATCTTGTTTTCTTGATTTGATAGAGTACTTTTCTTACCAATTCCTCGATTGAATCATAAAAATCCACATCTAGTTTCGATGTTTCACTTCCTTTCCCTCTCACTTCCACAACTTCTTCCTCTCTCATTTCCCATCTCTCACATCCTCTCTGATTTCATCTCCCAAGTCTCTATCATCTCTCACTTCATTAACTTCTTTCTCTCTCATTTCCCATCTCTCTCCCTCTCTCACATCCTGTCTCATTTCCTCTCCCAAGCCTTACAATCTCTGACTTCCTCTCTCAACTCCTCTCCTAGTTTTTCTTCCTTCCTCTTCAACTTCTTTTTCACCGCCTTCTTCAATTCATTTTCCACTTCTCTCTCACTTTCTTTCTTTCCAACTTTTTCCTAGCAACATATTTATGGACAACCTTCTCCATCAACTCCTCTGCCCTAATTTCCAATTGCAGAGCCTTATTCTTTGTATATATATCTCATCTTTGAGGGATTTAATGACCTTGGTCTCTTCTTCCTCCTCCATCGATGTAAGCTCCTAAGCAATTATCACCTGCAGGAGTAATAACGATCTATTATTTACAACATATAACCATAATACATTCCTATAATGTAATAATAGCGAACCACCCTTACCGACATGGTCTTGAAGATCCTTTAGATGGATTCATACTGGCCTACTTTGTAAGGATTTCGGTTGAGTAGTCTAGGAATCCGAACGACGAATCTTCTTACGACCCACCTCCTTATCGGGTGATAACTTGGGGAATCACCAATATGCCCATATCTGTTTAACTAACAATATGATGCATTAAACATCACTCAGAATGTGTATTGAATATTTAAAAAGGAAGAGACAACCAACAAAACACACTCTCTGAATAGGGACAACAATAAGTTACATGTATTGTATATGCACATACATTGATGTTGTATGAAGGGGGCTACTCATTATTCTTATCAACACTGCCAATTGTATAATTAGCTACGTCCCTTAAATATTCATACCCCACACTTCCCTAGGGGTAACTATTGAATTCATCTAACTCATTGACCATTTCAATGTACTTATCTACACAGTTATTCTTCTGTGAAGATACAATTACCATATTCTCCACATAAATCAGAAGCGCTAACTTCACTGCATCGTTTTTTCCCCCATGAAGCGAGAGATAAGCTTCTTTCAAATCATCTTTTATCACACTTCATTCTTTCACGGAAGTCTCCATAATTTCATTTCATTTCTTTTTTTTTTTCTCTTGTTATTTGACCCTCTCCAGACTCATTTTATCTAACAAGTCTAAAACTCAGACCCATAATGAGAGCAAAGTCCAACCCTATCATTTTCATGATGGTGCCCTGAATGTCGAAAGTCAGGTCACCAATATGCCTCTACATGAGATAGTGCATTATTTAAGCATGGGCCCTCCACCCACCCATTGAGAAATCCAATAGATGTCCAAAACGATTCCTCCTAAGCATCTCTTTTCTAGTATGAGTATTGTCAAAATCCTCTAACATGTATTCCTTAAAAAACTGAATACAACACTTTTAAGAGACTCTTATTTTCTTGTAATCCAAGTAGGTAGTCCTTCTTAATTGTTTTCGACCTGTGCCCCAATAAGGGTCGAGATTATCATCCACTAAAAGTAGGTAGTCATCTACTAAGGATCAATGTTGTCATCCACAAAGAGTCGAGGTTAACAATAAGACAATAAGGGTTGAGATTATTATTCAATAAGGTTTGAGATTATCTTCCATTAAGGGTCAAGATTGTCATACTGATATTGAATGTTAACCTCGACCTTTATTATATGACAACCTTAACCATGCGAAGTATTAATAACCTCGATTCATATTCTATGCAAATCTCGACCATGCCACATTTTAACAACCTTGATCCTTATTTTATGCCAACCTCGATCATGCCAACAATTGACAACCATGAATCTTACTAGATGACAACCACGCATCTTATTGGATGACAACCACAACCCTTACACTATGTACTCAAACAAGAGTGCAAAATGGGTTGAGATTGTCATTTTGAAGTGATTAGGTTGTCATCATTTTTGAAGTACATCATTTTCATATTCACAGCTCACAAACACCACCACAACCATCACAACAACAACCTCCACACACAAAAATCATTGTATTCATGACTCAAAATCACTTTCCCTCATAACGGCTTCAAAGTGATATCAAACAGTAGAACATACACACACACACACACATATACTGTCCACAAACCTTGGTTTGTCATTTCTATAGTTTTTTATTCAAAAAAGAAACTGGAGTCAGAGAAGAAGCCGAAGTCAGTGAAGATGATGTCGGAGACAATCATGCTGAAATAACAGCCCCAGAGGGGGTGAAGGTGGTTCTCAGAGAAGAAACTTTGAAAGGGAGAGGTGGGATCCAGGTCAGGATTCGAAATGGGGCCATACAGTTGGTTTTGGCATTTTAAACATCTTTCCATATGACGTCTCTGGGTCCCATCTTTGACTTTGGGTCAAATTTACCTATCCATTCTCTTCGAAAGTTAAGGAAAGTAAATATCCAAAGAATGACCAGCATCTTTAGATATGGTGGCCCACAACGCAACAAAATAGTATGTATTATTCCAACAAACCGTTAAGCATTTTTTTTTTTTCTCGTTGTGGGCCACTAATAGCTCGGAATAGTGTGAAGTTAACACTTCCTAAGCCACGAACATTATCAACGAGTTGGATCAATCTTTTGACGGGCCTTGTGATTAAGAGGATTGGATCTATCTTTTGATGGGCATCTGGAAGTGTAATTGTCGAAGCTTGTCCCTCACAAAAATTTTTCGTTGTTCTAACTTACGATCAATCATGATTAGTATACACTAAGCTATGTGGGGCCCATAGTGAGGTTTGTATGTAATCTAACTTGTTCATAATATCACAAATATATGGAAGAAGGGAAAACACAAATATCATATTTATCCCAAAGGTCTGTGGCCCACCATGTAGTTTTCAACGGTAATGTGCAACTCACACTATTTCTTGTGGTGTGGTCCACTTCATGTATAGATAAGCTTCAACTTTGGGGTCATATATTAAAATAAGCATACAATGGATGGACTATAGATCAAAAACTTGAATCACAATAAGCCCCACAACCAAGTATATTACCATCTAGCACAAGATTTAGAACCGTCCTCTATCCCATATCATTACCTCTTCAGGCGTGCAGGGGCAGTTTGGTCTGAAGATTTTTTAAAACGACCCTATTAGATGGCTACCCTTGGAATATTTGAAACTTACTTTCCTTTTTTTAGAATCCAACCGTACCACAAGGCTAGTATAATCAAAATCCCTAAAAGTAACTCCAGTAAGAAATATTATTTATAAAATAATTTTTTTTTTTTTTTCAAAATAGAACTAGATTACCATGATACCTTAAATGACAAGTTCTCCCAACAAAAAGAAATATATCTAGAAATAAAACCATTGATTCCTCATTTCCATTTAGAAACAAACCCCATGCTCAACTCTAAAAATGTTCACACCCTCAATCTCCCTTCCTCCTAAAAGAGCATCCCTCCATCAACCTCACACGCCCTCCAGTTGGCTAACACAACACCGTCTGGCAATTCCCACAGACCACAACAGTCTGTAAGTGGCTAAAAATAGTCATAATTTTCAAGCATCCCTGGCACTTCACGCAAGCATCCCTGACACTTCACATCCATGAAGAAAGAGTTAGGAGACTGAACGAGGCGCTTGAGCTTGTGCCTCTTCTTCTCGAGCTCCGTTGGAGGATTCAGCAGATGGATATCATTTGGCAGCACCATCTTCGACAGGAATGAAAATGACAGACGCTTGAAACCCTAGAAGGAAAAGAGGTTATAAAATAATATTCTTCTTATTCCTCTCATTCTCTTTCTTTCCTCTTCCACCCCCCCCCCCTACTGGGTTGAGTGGATTTTTCCCAGGTCCCTTGTTAGATCCCCAAGTTAGATGATACAATGCGGGTGCATCTCAGCCATGTCACCTAATCTCAAGTGGATTGGGTGTTACTAGGATAACATGGTATCAAGTGTTTCCTGCATGTGTTGTATATCCACGTTGTCCATCAGTTTTTCTAGCTCATCTTAAGGCATGGTCCCAAAAAATGAAGCAGATCCAAATCCCAAATCTCAAGTGGACCACATAATAGGGAAGAATGCCTACCACTGAAAACTTTTTGGGGACCACAGAAGTTTTAGATCAAGCTGATTTTGTGTTTTCCTTTTATATAAGTCCATGTGACCTTAACAACTAGTTAGATGGCAAACTACTCATTCTTGTGACAAGGTCCACTTGATATTTGGATCTGCTTCAGCCTTGGGATCTTGACTTAAAATGAATTGATAGACATACAACACATACATAAGGTGAGCTCTATGGCAGGGAAATACTCACAACGTGTTACCCGGGTAAGACCTAAAAAGCTTCCGCTGGTGACTGAGCTGATTTGACTCGCAAAAGTTACTTCATACGATAACATGAACCTCGTGGCAATAAGTAAGGGCACTTTTGTAATTTAATTACATTATACTTATGGAACATACCCTAATTCCATTGAGTGTGAGCTTTTGTTGTACCATATTCTTGACCATTGTTTGCAGGACATAAATTGAAAGAGTTATCATCAAGTAGGAAGCAAACTTTGTGGGGCCTAACGTGATGAATGAGTTTTATCTACACCACTCATCCATTTTTAGATCATTTTATAGTATAATTCAAAAATGAAGCAATCCACATCCATCTGGGGCTACCTGCATAGTGTTAAACTTTTAACTAGTCCTAACATTTACTACTTATCCAAATTTAACAAATTTGACATGATTTGATTGGGAAGGATTGATCATACCTAGTGTTATAAGATTCAACCAAAGTAGCACAGAAATGGCATGATTTGATTGAATGTAACAATTTCCCCACTTATTGTTTGACTAAATTCAACCCCTCGTTATTGCAATTGCCAATTTTACCAATTTTAACCAATTTCACTGAAGTCAATACCTTCTTTTTTAGTATATCCCTTTGTTACTAATCTCAAATTTTATTTGTCCTATTTCTTCTAATAAATCCACTTGCACCCAATTGCTTTACGCTTGACAAGAAGCTCTACCAGCTATCACGTCTCATTCTTGTACAGAGAGTCCATCTCATCTTGCATCGCCATCATCCACTTCTTAGCATCTGAGTTATTTAGCACCTCCTATAAGGTAGATGCATCCCTCTCATCTGTAATAATGACAAATGCAATATTCGAGTCATCTTTGTATCTCACTGGTAATTTGCGATTTCTAGGTGGATTTCTCCTGAGAGGTGATTATTCCACCTACTACTGTACATCTTGTTGCACAGCTTTAACCTATGTTTAACCCTTGTCAATTTCAACGTCCATCACTGCTAATTTTCCTGGTTCATTGTGTTCTTCCTTACTGAACAAAGAGTCATCATCAAACCTTATTTCATGGTTAATCGTAATTTTTTATATGACGTGGTCATACAGCCTATATCCCTTCACACCATCATTATAGCCTACAAAGATACACTTCTTAGCCCTTTGGTTTAGCTTATCTCTCTCTCAACTAACAGTACATGAGTAAATATCGCAACCAAAAACTCGTTGCCCTGAATAATCAACATTATGACCACTCTACACTTCTTCCAAAATTTTACAACCATCAGTATAGAAAGAGACTGATTTACTAAGTAATGAATCGTGTTAACGGCCTTAGTGCATAGCTCTTTGCCTAACCCATCATTGCTCAAAATACTTCGAGCTCTCTCAAAGAGAGTCTGATTCATTCGTTCTGTCAAACCATTCTGCTCTGGTATGTGTCTGACTGTGTTATGCCGCACAATCCCTTCATCTTCACAAAATTGGTTAAATTCATTCAAAGCGAATTCACCTCCATTATCTATCCTCAAAAATTTAAACTTTTGCCATGACTTTTTTTCTACCACAGTCTTTCAAACTTTATAAGTTGGAAAAACATCTAATTTGTACTTTATAAATTACACCCACACATTTGTAGAGTAGTCATCTATGAATGATACAAAGAATGATGACCCCCCTCAAGAAACTACAAGTGAAGTCCCCATACATCAAAATGCACATAATCTATAATACCTTAATTAACAAGTTTTTCTGACTTAAAAGATAACTTTGATTGTTTACTTAATATAAATGCTTACATATATTCAAATCAATGCTTTTAAATATACGAATTAAGGAACAATTAGAAATTGCCTTCATACCATGCTCGCTCATGTGGCTTAGATGAGCATGCCACAAACATGTCGACGTAGACTCCGCTATAGATGTTGCGGCTCCACTTGATATGGTATTCCTGACCAACTTATAAAGGTTACCACTCCTTTGTACCTTCATCACTATGAGTGCCTCATTTAAAACTTCAAGAACTTGATTATATCTAGTGAATTTGCACACAAGTGCATCGAGAGCTCCCACGGATATCAGGTTCTTCTTTAACTCTGAAACGTGTCTACATTCGTCAAGATGCACTTTGTTCCATCAAACATTACAATAAGCACTATTCTGATTTCAACAACATTATCAGCAATGTCACTGCCCACAAATACTTATCCACCATCACACTGGTTATAACTGGTAAACCAGTCCCGCTAAAAGGCATGTTTATGAAGCCCCCGAATTCAAATTCCACTCATTGTTGAGATGCTCGAATTTGGATACAGTCAGAATGTCACAACCCTTCACCTCTTCTTTGGACTCCACAGTATTGGCCTCATTCGGTGCTTCATCTAACTTTTTCCTTTCTGGGCCTTAGGATTTTGGCAATCTTTCTTCATATATGTCCTTGTCTTCCATAGTTCCAGCACATCATCTTTCCCTTGCCCTTAGACTTGGATCATGAACATGCCGAATGTTTCTTCTCCTACTCTGAACTGCTTCCCCTAGCTACCAAAGCATCCGTAGAGGAACCTGAACCAATGTCCTTATTTCTTAACACCCTCGACTGAATGGATGAGATGGTAATCTCAACATCAATGGTCTCCCCACCATGACACATGGCGTTTACAAAGCTATCATAAGACTTTGGAAGATAGTTCAATAGAATTAAGGCTTAATCTTCCTTGCCCATTTTCACTTCCATGCTCATCAATTTGCAAAGGATATGATTGAACTTGCTGATGTGTTTATTAAGATCTAATCTTTCCACCATCTTTAGATTGTAGAACTACTTCTTCAGATACAGACGATTCGACAACGATTTTGTCATGTACAAGCTATTCAACTTCTTCCAAAGTTATGCGGTGGTCTTTTGATTAAAGGCATTGTAAAAGACCGTCCATAAAAAATAGTTGGACCGAAGTTTTCGCTCTTTCATCCAAATCTTCTCACTCTTCGTCTTTCATAGATTCTGTACGATTTTCAATACCAAGGAGTGCATGTTGCAGCCCTTGTTAAACTAAAAGGCATATCATCTTCACCTTCCATAGTTCGAAGTTATTTTTTTCGGTAAACTTCTCTGTTTTATACTTTATGTTTGATCCCTTAATTGTCATGATGTCAATCCAACCTTGAATCCCAACATTATCTCTGATAGCACTTGTTATGAATCCACAAAAACAAACCCTGAATTAGGATCACACGATAATAAAGCAAACGTAAATAAGTATGCATAAGAACACACAAGTTTTACGTGGAAAAAGTCTTGTGGTAAAAAAAACCATGGCATAAAGCAATAACAAATCACTATGAAAGAAAAAGTGAAAAAGATGGATGCACTTACAATATTAAAAAAAAAAATCCTCCTTTTCTCCTCCCTGAACCCTAGAAATGATTAACCCCTCTCTGAATTGCTAAAGTTACCTTAATCCCATAATTATACCCATATATATAGTGTCACACCCATAATAGGAAATAATCCCTATAGTTTCATAAAATTACGCTCTTCTATCGATGTGATAGACATCCATCGAATGCTTGCCGATGGGATCGAAGCCTTCCTCGATGGTATTGAGTATCACCCCAAAAACTATCCAACGAGCAATTGGAATAAATTGAAAATTTCTCGATGGTATCAAGCATGTCTATCGATGGCATTAACAGAAGCTCGATGGAATCGAGTGGTTTATCGATGGCATCAACAAACCTTAGTTTTAGTTAGATTGAAGACATCTAACAATAGGACCTAGTGGTTAGATTGAATATTAAATAAACATGACAGTGAGGCCCACATGCACTACTGACTCTTATGCACATACAATTCTCCATCTCAATATTGAAGGCCTCCTAAAGGTTAGGAAGCCTGCTAATGAGTCTAAAATGATAGTACATTGTTGTAATTTCAAATTCTTTCTTTTCGAGGATTTAGAATGCATTGAAGTCCAAAATACTTTCCAACTATTTTACTATTAAACGTAAAAAGGTAGGTTTTAGATTTAAAATACACCTAAATGCCCTCAAATGCAGGCCGTCAAACAACTTGTAAAAGAATTCATGTAAGCAATCCAAATTACTTTGGATAAGGCTATTGTTATGGATAAAAATGAACTGGATAAAGAGAAGTTAGCTTAGACATCTCTGCGAGACACGAGGTCAACCAGCGCCGATCATGACCAATAAGCTCCTCAATGGCTAAGGAAGAAAGGTCAGTCACCTACTACATATGAAGATAGGTCAACAGATCGACAGGTCAGCCATCTACCCAACGATAAGGAGAGGCTCAAATCTCATCCGAGTATCTAGGTCGGCTAAGACCATCTCGAACTCTTGAGGAAGGTCGGTAGGTCAGCCATCTACCCAATGACAAGGGGAGGCTCAAAACTCATCCGAGTATGTAGGTCAGCCAAGACCACAATAGACTCTTAAGCTCGACCCTTCACAACATATGTCATCCGAATTCTACTAAGGAAATGAGCTTAGCCTCACTGCCCTAAACACGAAGTATAAGGGCAGGTTGGTAGGTCAGTAATCTACACGGCACTGCGAGAAAGGTCGAGGCTCGACAGAGAATCTACCCCCAGGTTAGGTCAGCAGAGTCAGGTCGGCGTACTACCCCCATGTCAGGTTGGCCAAGACTACCTCGGCCTCCTACTGCACATCTCCACTAATTTTGAACAATCATATCTTATCTAAGAAATGTTCACCTAAGATTTTCACCAAAGATCTCAGAGGATATCCTCAACACGCTCAGGATCCCGAGTTCTTCTTCGAGGATCTTGGGAGATTCCCCCACATGTTCGGAATCTGAATCCCTCCATAGTACATCCTACTAAATAGGAAGTTCTCATCTACGTCACCACCTCTCGTCAATTATAAATAAGAGCATTTCTAATGGTGAAATGTATGTAGAATCTCTCACCCAAAACATCTCAATAAAACTAGACCAGGTTCCTAGTCTGACGTTGGCATCGGAGGGTTCCTTGCTCTAACTAGGGCATCCTTTGTCTTTTTTCTGTGCAGGTACTCGAAGATCTAAAAAGAGTGGACTAGATTTTTGCATCAACAACTATATTGATGATGACGATGAAAAGTGTGGTCACTTTTAATGTCAATTTTGGGGCTTAAAAGCTTTTGCTTTATCTTAAAATCCACGAGATAGAAGATATATCTATATATGAGCAGAAAGCAATGTTATCTCTACGCTGGAGCAGAATTCATAGGCATACAAAGTAAAGAAAATAGAAGTATAGCATGTTATACTTGGAAATTATTTATGCAGTACCCAGATTGTTTTCACTCTCCAGTCTTAAATATTTTCTAGTTTCTCCCTTGTTAGAGTAAACAGTCTTCAGTATTCATGCATTGTAATATATATATATATATATATATATATATATATATATATATATATATATATATATATATATATATATATATTGAGTTTGAGAGTGCACATGTCAGTCATCCTGTAGGCCCTGAGTTAGATACTGGGGGGATTGTTCGTGTGGAGAGACAATGCTTTGATTTTCTTTTGGTAGGCACTACAACTAAGCCATAGATAAAGAGGCAAATAGTTATAGAATGCTAATGAATTTGAGAAAGGACTGTTCGGATTCGTATTTTTAGAATGAATCTGTCTAACTTTGAGGAGATGAGCTCCTTTATCCATTGAGGGTTCTATCAGCTGTGGTGATTGAACAAACTAGGGTGGACAAGCTTCTTTGGTTATGGAATGCCTTTATAAAACACATTATACTAGCAATTTTTATTTTTATTTTTATTTTTTGTTTTAAATTTTTTTTTTTAACGAACTTGTATTCATTAACAAAAGAGGGATGTACATCCATTCGGGCAGGTCCCACCCAAAGAGGAAAGAGCCTGCCTATCATATCAACACAAAGAACACAACCCGGAAATCCCGGCGGTAAACCTTGCAGTGCCAAAGCCACCAAAAAAACCAACCCGGCACCCTAATAAAGAAACGACCAAAAGAAAACTCCCCTATACAAAGAAACCAAAAAGCCTATTAGGGAGGCCTCTGCACCATCTGAGTGGACCCCAGGCCAACCCTATTAAAGAACACCAAGCCTTTAATCAGCCCAGGGAGATCGCGCACCCGGTAAAAAATCTACGAGGTTTGGTTGCTGTAAGACCTGTGTCCTAGACTGTATCATTCTGTAGGCTTTTGCGGTCCTTCCGGTCGAATTCCGGTGACCTGCGACTCATAGATAACATTTGCACGCGACCTTGAGTGTCATCCTGTAATTCCGAGTCAGCTTGACCTAAGACTTATGTCATTGCGACTGCATCGTCGTTGCGATTCTAACGCCGCGTTTCATGCGGTAATCTGAGTTGTACATCAAAAGATATAGGTCGCGCCCTATTTGGACCATTGATTGTGTTTTGGTGGGACCCACCTATCACAATGGTACTTTTCCCAAGGCTAGGGTGACATCACCCTAAGCCATCCATTCAAAGTAATAATGACCCTAGCCCATAATTACTCCCTTTTCCCTAAAACACTCATTACCTAGCTAAGAGAGAGAGAGAGAGAGAGAGAGAGAGAGAGAGCTATCATCATTACTCTCTCTCCTTCATCTCTCTCTTCCCTTTTCCATTCTCCATTCCACCATTGTAGCAAGACCTTGGACGTCCCAAGCTATCCAAGATTTCCAACCCTCTCCCACCTTAGATTCCCCATATCCGGCCATCAAAAACTTATCTCCACCGTTGAAGGAGCCCCATTGGAGCTTTGGAACATTAGGAGGAATAAGGAAGGTGTGTGCTTCTCTCTCTCTCCTTCCCTCTCTCTTTCCCTCTCCCTTTTTATTATTTTTGTATGGGAAGATGTAGTTGGGTGGCCCTCTTGGATGGACCCCACCATGAATCATGTATTTCATCCAAGCCATATGTAGGTGGGGCCCACTTTATATATGTGTTGAACCCACACTATCCCCATCCGGTGGTCCACCTGAGCAGGGCCCACCTCACACACATGTGTACCCAACCCGTCCAGCATCCAAGGACGCTGGACGTTAATTGCAAAACACAAATATTACCCTGGTTCAACAAGCCTTGAGGAGGGCCACTTGTGTAGGCCCCACCTTGATGTATGATTCTAATCCACGCCGTCTATCCCATTCTCCATTTCATTTTAGGCGTTGAGCCAAAATATGAAGCTAATCTGATTTTCTGGCGGGCTATAGTGTTGAAAACAGTAGTTGTTACCGTTGAAATTCACTTTAAATTTTCTTCTCGCCAAGACATATCCCATATTGGACTCGTTTAGTCTGTCTTGAGCCATGGAATGCAATGGCTGGAGTGGATTTGCCTGATGTGGGCCCCACATAGAAAAAACCCCAGGATTTCTTGTTTTTCAAAAAAATAAAATAAAAATTAAAATAGCAGCAGCAGCTGGACGCCAGGCGTCCATGCATTAGGCGGACGAGCTAGGGCCCCATGGCCCTAGCCGTGAGCCCCACCATGATATGTGTTATGTATCCACTCCGTCCATTCTGTGGAACCTTAGGGTAGTGGGCCACCTTCCAAAAATCAGGCCCATCCAAGCTCAGGTGGCCCACATCACAGGAAACAGTGGGGCTGACCCTCCGCCATTGAAACCCCTTTTTGGGTCCACAGAAGTTTTGGATCAACATGAAATTTGTTTTCCCTCTCCATCTAGGTCTGCATGACCTTATGGACAAATTGGATGGCGTATAAGCATTATGGTGGGCCCCACGTGGGACCCATAGTGATGTATGTGTTCCATTCTCACCGTCCACTAACGGTGGACGGTGAACCCCCGGTGGTTTATGTGTTCTATCCACACCGTCTAGGTGACAGTGTGTGCGTGCGTGCGTGTGTGTGCATGTGTGTGTAAATCCCCATCGTCCATTGCTTGGATGGTGGGCCACACCAATGTATGTATTCCATCCAGCGGTCCATCTATCTGGACGCTGGTGGGATTTGTTTTAAATAATAATAATAATAAATAAATAAATATTATATTTTTATATAAGTTAAGGTGGTTGTTCGTACGTGTGGCCCCATGTGGGACCCACCTATTTTGTGAAATGGGGTGGGCTGGTGTACGTGTACAGCAGTCGTGTGGCTGCTGCATTCACATTGCCTAGCAACGTGGGACCCACCTGGTACATGGTGTCCAGCACCGTCCATTCCCTGGACTGTGGGACCCACGAGATTTATGTATTTTACCCTTCTGTCCGTCCAATGCACGGACGTGGGGCCCACCTTGATGGATGCCTTGCATCCACACGTGTGGTGCCCTACTTGATGTATATGTGTTATCTGCACCGTCCAAGGTGCTAGACGGTGCTGTGAATTTCACTTTGATGCATGTGTTTTATTCAAATCGTCCCTCCATTTTCAGTGGAAGTGTGGGACCCACCCACATGTGTGGGCAGGTGGGACCCACCTTGATGTAATTATTTTATATCTACACCGTCCACTGGATTGGGACGGTGGGGCCACTGTGATATATGTGTTTACCTATGTCGTCTATCCTGTAGCAGCATAACTACTGGACTAACGTCAGCAAGCTCTGTAGGGCCCACCATAAGGTAGTGTTATATCCAGACCGTCCAAAGGGACGGTGGGCCCCAGCTGATAATGTTAGCAAGTGATATGGGTCTGGTGATCCACACCGTCCATCTACTAGGCGAGCAGTTCGGGGCTGCTGTATTGGCGCCCGTGTTGTGCACCCCATGTATATGTGCACCCCACCGTGATGTATGTGCTTGGGCCCCATTGTCCAGATGGCTGGATGGTGGGCCACACTGTGATATATATGTTGTAATCCACACCATCCAAATGTCCATCCATTTGACGTGGCCCACCATGATCTAGACGGTGGGCCCTGCTATGAGATATGTGTCATTCATCCCTGTCGTTCATGTAGTGGACCCATTTGGAAGGTGTAGGCTCGCCTGCTGACCGTACAGGGCCCACCTGCTGTGTAATCGCAAGGCCCACCATGTTGTATGTGTTCCATCTATGCCGTCCATGGGACATGGACTCCACACGATGTATGTTTTATCCACACTGTTTGTGGGATGTGTGACTCACCTACTGTATGTGTTTCATATCCATGTTGTCCACTTGATATATAAATGAGGCCCATGTGTCGGGCCCACATGTTATGTACTTGAGGCCCAGGTGCAGGGCCCACCTGTTATGTATATTAGGCCCATATGCAGGGCCCACCTGTTGTGTATTTGTGGCCCATGGGTTGTGGCCCATTATGATGTATATTAGGACCATAGGTTATGGCCCAATGTGATGTATTCGAGGCCTATGGGCGAGGCCCGTTGAGATATATCTAAGGCCCATTGTGACATGTTCGTGGCCTACGGGTAAGGCCTACTGAGATATATTTCCGGCCCACATGTCATGGTCCATTGTAATGTGTATAAGGCCCATGTAACGCGACCCGTTGTGGTGTACATTTGGCCCTTGAGCGAGGTCTATGGTGATGCGTATTAGGCCCTTGTGTGAGACCGTGGGCCCACTGTACGTTTGGCCCTATGTGGGCTACTCCTTGGGAGTAATGTTGGTCAAATGTTCACATTGATGGGCAATGATGGTTGAATGTCCACATTATGACCTGCCCTTAGGCCTTGTTAGGCCCATTCTCATCATTCCCTCAATGGGTTAACCCAAATAAGTGGGCCCCATTCGCCGTAGACGGTGACTCCATGTTATCGAATTTGATATAACCACGACCGAGTGCTAATCATCTATGGACCCCATTTTATTTATCTGCTGATTACCGATTTCGATTGACGTGACCGATTTACCGATTCTGATTATTGACCGATCCCGATTGTCGTGGTCGATTGCCGATTAGCGACCGAGGCTAATTATCATGACCGATTGACGTGACCGAATGGCCGATTCCGATTATCGATCGATTCCGATTGTCATGACCGATTGTTGATTCCGATTGTCATGACCGATTGTCAATTTTGATTAATGTGACCAATTTTTCGATTTCGATTGTCGTGGCCGATTGCCGATTTTGATTGACGTGACCGATGTGCCAATTCCAATTATCGATCAATTCCGATTGTCATGACCGATTGCCGATTTCGATTGTCATGACCGATTGTCGATTTCGATTAACGTGACCGATTTGCCGACTCTGATTACCAATCGATTCTGATTGTCGTGGCCGATTGACGATTCTGATTGTCGTGACCGATTCCGATCATTGAGGCCTATTCCGATTCCAATTTCGATTGTTGAGGCCGATTTCGATTGCTATGGCCGATTGCTGAGACCTATATGAGGTATATGTGACCCGTAGTTGAGGCCCATTGTGATGTATTAGTAGTCCTTGGGCAAGGCCCACTATGTTGTATATTAAGCCTTTGTGTAAGGCCGACAACCCATTATGTGTTTGGCCCTATGTGGGCCATTCCTTGGGGCAATGTTGGTTAGATGTCCACATTGTCGAGGTCGATTGTTGATGCCGGTTATTGATACCAGTTTGAGTTGAGACAATATAGCATCATGATACATATCCATACGCATCATCTGCATGTTTGATATGAGATGTGGTTGACCATCGCATATGTCATTGAGCAGGTTATTTTGAGACTCCCTGATAGGCGAAGTTGCCCCACATGAGCGCACTGTATGCGCATGATTGTTGCATGATTGGCCTGTGTGACTCATGCATCTCACATTTGTGTGACATGACCACCGTACGCCCTAGCGACATCAGGGTTGTAGCCTCCAAAGGTATTTCGTGGATGGCCAGATGGGACACTGAAAATCTGTTCTACATGGGGTGTTATAGATATCCCTGGGTGAAAGTCCCTAAAGCCTCTTGGTTCCAGAGGTTGCTCCAATGTCTAGACCGAGTGGATGCATGAGCGCATGAGGGCCATATACCGTTAGGCCGCGTCTCCCACTGTGTCATGGTCAGTTGGAAGGGGGTGCAGCCTTACCTGCCCGAGAGGAGGGGGTAATGCTAGGCTGAGTCTAACCAGCTCGAAGAGTGGCTCCGCTATCGACGAGCCAGCCCGATATTGGCAGGCAGATAGTGAAGTCTCTTCCACTCACTTTGTTATGCACAATGGGGCGATAATCTGATTTGGAGTGTAATAGACCCCAGTGATTCCCAGAGAGGAACCATATTGATATGTGGACTTATTGAGTAGGAGTTGTATGCTCATTCATTCACTCATTCACTATCCACTCGGGCTGGTGGTGCGCAACTAATTGTTCTGTACCTTCGTTATGGTAAGGATTTCGGTTGGGTGTGCGACTAACCTGAGATTAGGAGTTTACTACGTTGAGTTTGACTATCCAAATTTAGGTATGGGACTGGTTTGGATAAAGTCCCTTGTGGTGGACCCCGTAGCCTGCGATACTATGTACTATCATCCTGACTTCACACTCCAGCATGGTCATTCCATTCGCACTGCATATTACATTACTCTGCGACATATTGCATTTTGGGTTATTGTGTTTCTGCATTTATATGGTCTAGTTACAGTTGATGCTATTCATGGACTCATCAGGAACTGCATACTACATCGCATCCTTGACATCTGATATTTGGCTCTTTATGACTCCTCATTTATATAGCTATTTTATATTGCATATTCTGATATTGATTGACTCATGGAATTATCCGTATTTCCGCTTACTTTGTTATCGTATGATTTACGATCTTGTCAGTATTCCTGCTTACTCTGAAAATTCATGATCTTGTTAATATTTCTGCTTATTTTCGATATTGTATGATGACGGCATTGTATTGAATACTTGACACTTACCTTGTGCACACACTTACACCACCCTCTAAGCTTTTTATAAGCTTATGCACGATAGATGCGTGCAGGTGATGTTAGGTTGCAGCGGTGTTGATTTTGGAGCGTGCAGCGGTCTTCTGGAGCTTGGATTTTTGATATATGTATTTCCCTTTCTGCATTGTATTCAAATGATTATATTAGTGGATATGTGATGATAATGTTGCCTTTATGATTTGGATATACTTGTGGTTATGCTTATTACGAGTTAAATGTACAAAAAAAATCCTCCTTGTAAGATCTCAGGATCGAAAATCTGGCATATGAACGCTAGGAGCCGAGAATGGGGTACTACGAAGGCTGTCGACACCAGATTCAGCGATCGGGATTCATGCGAATTTGATTTCCGGGTTTGGGGCGTGACAGCTGTCACTTCCCATTTGGCCAGCCCATTTGCCGGCCCATTACCTTCTCTCGGTATGAGCTTGATCAAAACTGAGCCACACCTCATAAGAGATTTAATCCTGGACACCCGTGCCGCCAATGCCAAGAGCAAGACATCTTCCCTCAGACTGTGTCCACCACGAATTTGGAATCTGACTCTATCACGATGTGGCTATGCCCCTTACTCAAAGCAAGACAAAGCCCATCATGGGCAGCCCTCATCTCAGCCTTATTGTTGGAGGTAGACCCATAACATGCCACAAAAGAAAACAGAAACTCCCCCATGTGGCTTCTAGCAATACCACCCACACCTACTAGGCCAGGATTTCTCAAAGAGGAGCCATCTACATTAATTTTCACCCAGTCATTGGCAGGCCTAGACCAACTGACCACTTCCATTCTGTTGTTAGCACACGGAGGAGGGGAGAGCCCCAGATCCTTCCAAACTCTAGCCCTGACAGAAGAAGGCTGAGAGCTAGGCCTGGGAGATAAGAAAAGGGAAAACAACCCTCCCTTGATTTTAGCTATACACATCGCAGCCAAAACCCGTAACTGGTCGAATTTGGCAGAATTCCTCGCACGCCAAATCTCCCACGAAATCAGGCAAGGAATGGCCTCGCGCAGGGAAGTGGAAAGGGGACCTCCAGACGTGAACGTCCACCATATTATCCTAGTAATTATTAAATATGGCAGGGATCTATAATATAAGTTCACTCAACAATGTCGAAAATAAATAAGTATTGATTACATATACCAAACACAAAAATGCTGCATACATCTACGGTCCATTTGGTTAGGGTATCCTGCATAATCGGGATTAAGTCAGGCCCCATGTGATAAAGTTTGAAAATATTGACACTGAATTTCTTATTGCTGTCTTGGAAGATTGATTTTTTTTTTTTTTTTTTTTTTTGCAATTATTTGAATGGAAATGTATAGAATCTATTCTAGGAAGGAAAGCTAAAAATAAGCCTAACTGTTACAGAAAATTTCTAGCTGTTACACGTAGATGTGCAGCCTAATAATCAGGATAAGATTGATCTTTTGTTTGATTTGAGGAGTCCTCTATTATAACAGATGGTTAGCCTAATAATCAGGCTAATATTGATATTGTGCTTCATTTGAGGAGTTCTCCGTGATACACCCCCGCAAGATGGAGCTGCCATCGGCTAAGCCAATCTTGTGTTTGAGAGAATCTATGCGATGTCATGACAATGGTTTTATCAGTAAATCCACGAGCTAATTGTGAGTGTTGACGTGATGAACATTGAGAATGCCACGTTGAACCATATCACGAACAAAATGTAGATCAATCTGAATATGCTTCATTCGAGAATGTGCAATGGATTAAAACTGAGGTGAGTTGCACCCAAATTATCACATAACAGTTTCGGTGAATCTTTCATTGGTAACCCAAGTTCTGTGAATAGTGATAGCTAGTAGCCACACAGTTTCTGAAGCTACATTTGTAAGGGATCTATATTCAGCTTCGGTCGACGATCTTGCTACAGCTCGTTGTTTTTTCAAACTCCAAGATATGGGGTTTGATCCAAGAAAGCATATGTATGCAGATGTGGATGTACGATCACCACAATTGCACGCTCAATCAGCATCAAAGTACGTTGTGAGAGCAAAACTGGAAATTTTTTTTATGTGGATGCCATGAAAGATCGTTTGCTTCAAGTAGTCGTAGAAGTCTCTTTGCAGCTTCCCAATGAGTCACTGTGGGTCTGTGCATAAACTATGAGAGTTTATTCACGGAGAAACAAATGTCCGGACGGGTGAGAGACAAATATTGAAGACCATAGGTCGCTGAGGTGGCCTAAAACGAGGTGCAGGTTGTCGAAAGGAGGGGTGTGCTAGTGCCATCTGTAGAGGCATGGCTGTAATGGCCTGAGGAAGTTGGCGGTTGATCCTCTGAGGCGGTGAGAAGTTGTTGTCCCTCATCTTGGTAAAGCAATAAGTATCTGCATGGCTCGTACGCTTGCAGTATATGCACCACAAGTCTGGTCGTCTCATAGGGGCTGGTGGAGCCACGATCCTGGGAGGCGAGTCTGTGCGATGCCTCTTGCCGAGGAACGACCGACTCGGTAGATTTGGTCGAGGCCTCTGACCCATGGGTGCACGCGTACGAGATAAACGGTCCCCATCATGCTCCAATCGCAAAGACATGTTCATTATCTCACCATAAGTGGGTATGCTAGCACAACACATCTTCGAGCGAATCTTGGGTCGTAGACCCTCAGAGAAGCGCCTCATCCTCATTGACTAATCGGTGAGAATCAAAGGAGCATACCTAGCCAGCTTCGTGAACCTGTACTCATACTCGACCACTGTCATCCCTCCCTGACGGAGGCGAAGAAACTCACTCTCCTTCTCATGCCGATATGTGAGGGGAAAGTACTTCTCATGGAACTGGTTCTCAAAAGCTGCCCATTTCCATATATATCCAACGACAATCATCCGAAGGACATTATCCCACCAGAGGCTGGCCTCCTTCTCAAACATGAAGGTGACCAACTCAACCTGCTCTGCCTCAGTGCAGTGTAGCAGACTCAGCATCTTAGAGATGCGATCAAGCTAATACTCGGCCTGCTCGGGTCTGTGAGTACTCATGAAAGTAGGAGGCCGCAAGCATTGGAATCGCTCAAATAGGCCACTAGCACTCACATTTCCAGTAAAGTGCACAAGGGGTATGGGTAGAACCACACCCATGCTCTGGGCAAAGACCCCTGCAATAGTAGCCAGAAACTGTTGTTGTTGTTGTTGTATCTGCTACTACTGCATCAACAACATCATCTGCTCCAGCCTATCAGGAGGCGGAGCGAGCTGTGGTATGTGAGGCGTCGAGGTGGACGCACAGTTCTGCTCAGGAACCGGTGGTGCAATAGGTGTCGGCCCATTAGTGGGGCCAGTGGCTGGCTGAGTATCCGGCATAGTCTCATGAGTTGGGCCCGAATTGGGGTCCATGTGGTTATCGCTTAGGGGAGGAGCCCCGTCAATCTAGTTGCCAAGTGTACGACGTAACATACTTCATGTGCTCGCAGGTGGCATTCCCTATATACAACATAGGGTGCAACTCATGTCAGAGTTAGCACAAGTACCGATGCATGTCCACACATCACTCACATTCCAAAGAATACACATACATCTCATAACAACAGGGAATTTCTATGCATTCATTCAAGCAAAATTGTCACAAAACATGAGAGGTACAGTCTTACATGAATCATAATTATGAATGCATGCAAACTACTCTAAAAAGCCTTTAAACACCAGAACATACTATCTAGCATTCAAGCCTACATAGGCTAACACAACAGAAGGCTATTACAAAAACAAGCAAAAGACGGCACACATATCTAATCATCCAAGTCCGGTGACGGAGGAGGTGCACCCTTGTCTTGTAGACAGCACAAGATAGCTCTCAGGGTGCGAGATACCCTACTGAATTTTCGCTTCATGAAGGCCTTGCTCTCTTCGATCTTGGCTTGGTTTGCTGCGACGTCCTGTCACAGGGCAGCCTGGCCCTCCTCAAGTTGAGCCAAGCGGGCTTTTATAATAGCCTGATCACTGCCACGCTCGTGTGTAGTAGGAGGAGAGGCCACATCATGGCCTTGGGCCTCCACTTCTTCCTCTTCTTGCCCTTCCTCCTCGCCACTGTTGTCATCTCCGTCACCATCCTCACCACTTCCTTCTTCTTCATCGCCACTTTGTTCCTCATCTTCGCTCTCCTCGATCTCATCACTTCCCTCCTCAATATTGTCACTTTGCTCCCCAAGGCGACCTTGGCGTTGCCTTTCACCAATTCCCATGCTATTAAGCGTGCTTGCACTGATAATATGGATTTGGGCGACGTCATCCATATGGAGTCGAAAGCTGTATTGGGGAGCGATCTTACAAATTAGTCGGCCGAATGGCAGCGCGGTGCTTTCCCTATTGGACCTTGCCGCTTTGACTATCTACGTCAGGACGAGAGTGGGCAGACACACTTTGTCTCCCTTTCCAACTCGAAACAAGAAGTCCACCATGAACCTCGTGCACTTGGTGCTGTTACTCGATCGGGGATACACGTTATATATGCATATGTTGTGGAGTAGACGGAAGTCGTTTGTCATCTTAGTTGAAGCAAGACCAGTCCCCTACCTCCAATGCTCGAGCTAGCCACAGAGAAATTGTGTACAGAGTCTCTTCTCCGGCTCACTAGCGCAATCCTTCTCGCTAGCATGCACCAATCCCTTCTCAACACCCATGACACGAGAAATATCATCCACCCCAATCGTAATCTCCTACCTTCCCAAAGGGATGGAAAACTGTTGAGGCTTCAACAGCGGGTTCCGAATGAGGGTGTAGAAGGTGCGCACAATGCCCTCGCTCGCGTGCATTTTTACCTCAAATATGGGACCCCACCCATTGTCCGCGAGAAAGTCGATGACTGGGTACGTTTCAAACATCTTCACATAGACGTGCGCTTTAAACAAGACCTTGCAGTTGCAAAACTTGCCAAGGCCGATGTTTGGTAGTAGGGATCTCTCCAATGGAATCCGAGGATCGAGGTCCCACTTGGACCTTTATTCTTATCCGACACTGGTACTTGCTTCAACGTCCGCTCTCCTCGTAGGGCGTGGTCGGCTTGGCCAGGCCTCATCCGGGGCCACTCTTTTCCTCATCATAAGAGATAAGAGCGTAGAGATGGAGAAGATGGTGGTGACCACCTCAAAGAAAGCCATGAAAAATAGGATGGATTGGTGGGTCTTGGAGTTTGAGACACACAAGTGGGTTTGTGTACTCAAATGAGAAGAAAAGAGGGAGATGGTGTGAAAAATGAAGGAAAATGTAGTGTTTAGAAGATATGGAAGAAGATTTGAGAGGAGATTGATAATGGTAATGGGGTTTGAATCACTTGGAAAGAGAAATGGGGAGGTAGTGATGATGAAGGAAGAAGATTTGAAGCTTTGAAGATGGATTTGTGCAATGGGTTAGAGAGGATGAGAGATTTGAGAGATTTGGGAGAGAATATGGAGTGGAGGGGGGTTGGGATTTTGTAAAAATACCTTAAAAGGGGTTTTTAGAGGGGAGAGAGAGGTCCCACATGTGTGTGGAGGGCCCCTTAGATAGTCGGTTGGTGGGGGCCCCGCCGGGCAGGCGGAGGCTCCGCCCGGGCGCTGCCTGGTTGGGCAGGGCACCTCCGATCTGGCTGGGGATCCACCCGGGATCTGTGTAACCTGCGGTGCCTCCTCATGCCCCCCCCCCCCAGGGTGCCGAAAAAGCCTGGGACCCACCTTGGATCCTATCGTAAATTGCGGTATGGCCCCCTGCACTCATTTGAGATGCGTTCGAGCCTCAACTTACAAGTATTCATGCTTTTGGAGTGTTTTACGCGTGGGATTGACTGAATTGACGTCCATACTCATCAATTGACGGACTAGAGGGAGATTAGGATCGTTTTACACAATCAAAGGTGCCTACGGGTGAACTACGGGGGTCAATTTCGGTCGAATCCAACAATCGACAAAACTGGGAATCCTATAACAGTTTCTACGTTTTATCGTACCCTCCTAAGTCAATGTACGTTAGTGGGCGTTGGGTGACCATAACATAGGTCTAGTTTAATTCAAATCATGCTCTTATACCAACTTGTAATGCCTTGAAAATTGAGGGTCAAGCATAGACCCAACTCCCGAGTTTTAACACATTACTTATGCAACATAGATAATGGTGATTAAATGTTATCCGTATTAGTGCAATAAACATGAATGTGATTATACCAACTCAGCATATCATACTTCAGAGACAAGTGAATTTTGCAAGCGGAAGACTGTAATAGACGTTTAAGATATATGAACTGTAGTAAGTCTCCGAAGTGTGATCATGTTACCAGGTTAAATATATATATGTATACTCCCAAAATGTACAAAATGAATATACATGTGTGCTCCATAATACAATCATAACAAGTGTAATAATATCTAGTCAGCATCCCTGGAAGCCTCGTTGATCAGAACACGGTCTACGTAGACCCGCCTGATAACTGCATGTAGGAGAATTCCTCCTCGTCATCATAAAAGTTCGGCTCTGCTTCATAAGCATCGCCATCATCTGTAACTATAACAGGGTCTAGTTGGTGTTTAAGCATCATCCCAGAACATGGGAGTGAATGATCAACTCAATGGAGCTATAAGGCAAAGGTTAACATGTTATCAATTCAATCAAGCAGTAATGATAAAGCAATACAACAAATAGGTCCTAGGTACTCTTATTAATGCAAGGATGGTATGTAATAATGATGCATGCCCTCGCCTGTACTCCCTCTGTGATCTTTCTCTTACGGTCACAGCATGCACCCCTTCCTCTGTGCTTAACACCAACTCCAAAGGCACATGCAATCCGGTGCATGAGCGTGATTACCGAGTTCTTATTAAACCTTTTTATACAGCAGGATTGGGAAGCTAAGGTACCTCCCTTATGTCATTTTCCAAACAATGATCCATTCTAGGGTCATCAGTCCTAGCTAGTCTCATACGATGTTATGGTTCTAGGTTGCTACAAAGGGCTCGTCACCTCGATGCAGGCTTAGCTTATATTCTAGTTGCTATGGAAAGGCTCGTCGCTTCAGCGTAGTCTCAGAGTATACTCGAGGTCACTACGAATGGCTTGTCACCTGTCGTAGGCCGACAACTCGAATACAGTGTCCCATACCACCGTATTCGGCTCACGAGCTTAGGTTGCTCACTGGTCACTACAGGTGGGCTCGTCACCCCGGCGTAAGCCGACAGCTCGACCACGGTGTCCTATACCACCATGTCTGGCTCATGAGTCTTAGCGGATCGAGGTACCAAGGTTAACAGGATTTCCACTGGTGAGTTTGGTACCTTAGGTTCAAGTAATTACGTTCATACATGGTGAGGTCAATCAGGTTACTTGACGAGCTCGACTGGTATAAGCGCATATCGAGATGATCGACATGAAGTGCATACGTGTGACCTAACCACTGTCGACACCCAAAGTACGGCTCGGATTCATCGAACATGTCCTGTGTGGCGAAGCAAACTCAGCCACCAAATCAGGATCTGTTACCGATTGCCTTGACTATACCGTAGTCCCAAACACACTGATATGAGAAATATGTACATATGATAATCATACAACATTTAATCAACCAATGCAAACATGGAAAGCATTTGAATGTATAATGAAACACATATAACATGCCACTCTACATATACATATTCTACACAAACCACGCTATTTAGATTACAGCTACTTGAAGGAATTTATGCATATATCTAAGGTAGTTGGGAATCCTATCCCAACAACCCTATTAAGTACAGTTCATCTAACAACTTCTCATACAGACATTTTATCAAACACTTGTACTACACAAATCGCCATACACGACATAAGTTGATTATAATATATATTTGGACAAATCCTCCCAACAAGGAGTTGTTATATACACAACAATTCATGTATTTGCATTCCATAGACGTGGCAGGTACAAATCATAATTCCATTTTCATTCAGACAGTTCAACAAACACATAGACTACACACTTCAACATACATATATTAGACTAGTTATAACATATATCCTGGTAAGCCCTTTTACAAAGGAGCTACCACATACACAACAAGCATATATTCATAGTTAATAATCATTGCAAGCACAGATCCCAATTCCATATTCATTCAATCATATCAACAAACACATGGAATACACTATATTCAACATAGTTCATATATATATGTAAAGCGCGGGAAACGTTGTATCTAAGCATGTGATAGTAATCAAGTCAGTCATAAATCATTAACTGACATTGAAAGCCTTGAAAACCATAACCTAAATGTTTATAGTCCGCACCTTACGCCAGTAGACATGTAACGAACTTAGTTCGTTCTCTAACTCGTCGTCTACGGCACAACTACAACCTACAATATAAAATAGATTAGTTATTTCATCTTTTACTCTATTTGAAACCCTAAAATAGGTTAGGGTTAGGATTTCTTACCCGAAAATGGAACCAGAATCGCTGGTATAGCAATACGGTAGCGGTGATACGATACGTAGAACGACAGGGAAGAATCTCTGCAGCAAACCCTAGCTTCCCTTACACTTTCTCTCTTTTTCCTTCTCTTTCTTTTCTCTTCTTTCACCTAGGGTTAGAAATTCGTATGAAATGAGGGAAGGGTTTAAGGCCTTTTTATAAGCCCAGAAGTGATGGAAATGGCCCTAGGGCCAAGGTATACTTAGGTTATAGCCAAAGGGTGGTTGTTTCAGTCCAACAGAGCACTTCTGGTGGGCCCTTTTCTACATGAGGTCAGACTTAAGCTCCTTGGCATTGGATCTAGGTCAAATTAAGTTTTCGTTCCAATTAGATTTACAGATCGACCATGGAGGACTAGTTTCAGTTCAAAGGGCCACAAGAACACTGACATATGTTGGAAATTTACCCTGATCCGAGGGTGTAATTGGCTTAGATTCTGATGGTCTGAAACCTTAGATTTGGCCTGCAAGCAAACAGCCTAAATCACTTAAATATGAGTTCATTTTCCAAAGATATTCGTGTTTCTCACATGCTTCGCTCTGGGCTCAAGTTGTGCATTTCTGGGTACTATTTGGATTTGATTTCTGAGATGGTTGTCAAGCCCAGTAACGTGGTCCTAACCGTATGGTTTCATAGTAATTGGACTTTCGACGCGCAGTCCAGGTCCGATACAGAGTTACAACGCGCTCCCAAGAGCGACTAGGGACAGAGATGGGTCTTAAGTTTTAGGGTAATGTAGCGCTAATGATTCTATAAATTTTAGGTCTTGCAAATTATATTTAAAGTGATCTAAGCTAATTTCACAAACAAACTAGTTTAACACTTAGTTAATCTCATCTAATTTCTAAAGAGTTTGGTCCTGAGCTATTTCTGCCTAAGGTGGTACTCGGGTCTTTGTACAGATTTTTTTGAGATGTTACACTAGAACAGATTAGGATTAGGATTTTTTACCTAAGAACGGAATTGGAATCGTCGGAATAGCGGTACAGAAAGGCTGATTAAGCACGTGGAGCGGTGGGATCAAATCCCAGGAACGAACTCCTGCTTTCTCTCACACTTTCTCTCTCTTTCCTTCTCTTTCTCTCTCTTAGGGTTGCAAATTTGTATGGCATGAGAGAGGGAGGGTTTAAGGTCCTTATATAGGCTGAGAACTAATAGGAATGGCCCCAGGGCCATGATATACTTAGATTATAACCAAATAGTAGCTGTTTCGGTCCAACGAAACACATCTGGAGGCCCTTTTTCAGCATACGGTCCAGTGTAAATTCCCTGACATTTGATCTATACCAAGACGAGTTTTCAGTTCGATCGGATTCATGGATTGACCGTGGCGGACCAGTTTCAGTTCAACAGTCATCATCACTCGATCAGGGTTACAAGTGCACTAACCTGTGCTGGAAAATTTTCCTAATCCGAGGGTGTATTTGGGTCAGATTCTAACTGTCTAAAACCTTAGATTTGATTTGTAAGCCAACAGCCCAAATCACTCAAATCCGAGCTCATTTTCTAAAGATATTTGAGTTTCTCACACACTTCGCTCCGGGCTCAAGTTGTATGTTTCTGAATACTATTTGGATTTGATTTCTAAGATGATTGTCAAGCTTAGTATGGCGGTCCTAACCGTATGGTTTCGCAGTAATCAGACTTTCGACGTGCGGTACAGGTCCAATACGGAGTTTCAACGCGCTCCCAAGAGCGACTGGGTATAGAGGTTGATCCTAGATTTCTAGGCAACATAGCGTTCATGATTCTACAAGTTTTGGGTCTTGCAGATCATATTTAAAGTGGTTCGGGCTAATTTCACAACTAGTCTAGTTTAACACTTAGTTAATCTCGTCTAATTTCTAAAGGGTTTGGTCTTGAGCGATTTCTGCCTGAGGTGGAACTCGGGTCTTTATACGGATTTTTTTCGAGACGTTACAATCTACCCCCCTTAAAGAAAAATTTCATCCTCAAAATTAGTACATTTTCGTACTCCTCAAGAATCTGAGGGTAGTTCTTACGAACCTCGACTTCTATTTCCCAAGTAGCCTCCTCCTCAGTGTGGTACGTCCATAATACCTTCACCAATGGAATAACCTTACTGCACAACACATGCTCCTTCTTGTTTAAGATACGCGTCGGACGCATTACATAAGTAGCGTCCTCGCTCAACTGCATTTGCTCCACTTGATAATGTGGGAAGGATCAGGAACGTATTTCTTCAACATAGATACATGAAATATGTTGTGCACGCCTACGAGTGGTGTGGGCAAAGCAAGGCGGTACGCTACCACCTCCACTCGATCCAGTATCTGGAATGGGCCAATGAATCTTAGCGTGAGCTTCCCCTTCTTCCCAAACCGAAGGACTCTCTTCATGGGGGAAACCTTCAGGAACACGTGGTCCCCAACCTTGAACTCCAACTACCGCCACCTTGTATTGGCGTAGCTCTTCTGTTTATTCTGCCCTGCCAGAAGTCGACGCCTGACAATGTCGATCTTCTCTGAGGTCGCCTGTAATAACTCGAGGCCAACTAAACTTCTCTCACCAACTTCTGCCCAACAATGTTGTACTCTACACGGACGCCCATACAGTACCTCGTAAGGAGCCATGCCAATACTCGCCTGGAAGTTGTTGTAAGCGAACTCTGCATAGGAAAGACAGTCATCCCAACTGTCATTGAAATCAAGCACGCAAGCTCGCAGCATATCCTCTAACACCTGGTTTACCCGTTCCATCTGTCCATCCGTCTGTTGGCGGAACGCGGTACTGAACTTCAACTTCACACCCATTGCTTCCGGAATATGAGTCCAGAAGATAGATGTGAATCGCGTGTCTTGGTCCGACAGGATCTCCATAGGAACCCCATGCAGACGTACTATCTCCTTGATGTACAGCCTGGCCAAATCGTCTGCCGAGTTCAAAACTTTAATAGGGAGGAAATGGGCCGATTTTGTCAACCAGTCCACAATCATCCAAATAAAATCATGTCCCTTCCTCGTCTTCGGTAGCCCTGAGATGAAATCCATAGAGATGAAGTCCCATTTTCATTCTACTATGGGCATGGGCTGAAGTAATCCGGGAGGTCAGCGATACTCTGCCTTGACTTACTGGCATGTGAGACAACGAGACACATAATCTACTATGTGGACCTTCATGTTGTCCCACCAGTATGATCTCTTCATATCTCGTTACATCTTCGTACTGCCAGGATGCATCGTCATCCTCGAATTGTGAGCGGCTTTGAGAACTTTCTTTCTCAAGTCATGAAGCGAATTGTGAGCGGCTTTGAGAACTTTCTTTCTCAAGTCATGAAGATTTGGCACGCATAAGCGGCCACAATAACGTAAGCCCACATCCGTATTAACTCTCCACTCAGAGTCCACATCATCACCAGCTCGTTTCCTCAACTTTAATAACCCTTCATCTTCTAGCTGAGCCATGATGATTTGGTCATCGATCAATGGCTGTACAAGCATGTGTGCGATGCTCGACTGTGAGTTTTTGCTCAAAGTCCCACACGAACTCTACCATATCCCACTCGACTATCATCAGCAGAGCTGCAAATGCTATAGCCTTCTTGCTGCTCAACGCTCCACCACAAGGTTGGCCTTTCCAGGATGGTAGGAGACCTTGAACTTGAAGTCCTTCAAGGTTTCCATCCATCGTCGTTGTCTCGTATTCAAGTGCCTCGCGTGAATATGTACCTAAGGCTCTTGTGGTCGCAAAAGAGCTCGAACTCCTCTGCATAGTGGTAATGTCTCCAGAGCTTCAGTGCGAAGATGACGACCGCTAACTCTAGGTCGTGCATAAGGTAATTTTCCTTGTGTTTCCTCAACTGTCATGATGCATAAGCAATCACCCTGTCCTTCTGCATAAGGACACAACCCAAACCAACACGAGATGCATCGGTATATATCGTATACTTGGCCCCTTGCTCTGGTAATACTAGTATAAGGGCAGACGTCAACCTGTCCTTTAGCTCCTTCAAAGCTGCTTCTGCCTTCTCATCCCAGGTAAACTTGAGATCCTTCCGAGTTAGTTGAGACAACGGTCTGGCTATCTTGAAAAAATCCTTAATGAATCGACGGTAGTAACCTACCAGACCAAGAAAGCTCCTCACTTTAGTAACCGAACCGGGCTACTCCCAGTCCTGAACTGCGGCTACCTTGGCAAGGTCCACAGTTATGCCTTCCTTGGACACCACGTGTCCCAAGAACTTCACTTTTTCTTTCTAGAAGTCACACTTCTTGTACTGCGCAAACAACTGGTTTTTTCTGAGTGTATCGAAGACTGCTTGTAGGTGCTCCTCGTGATCTTCTCAACTCTTGGAGTATATCAGGATGTCATCTATAAACACGATGACAAAATGGAATAGAAACGATCGAAACACCTTGTTCATTAAGTCCATGAACACGGCCGGTGTGTTTATGAGTTCAAACGATATCACAAGGAACTCGTAGTGACAAAAACAGGTCTTGAAAGTTGTCTTCTGCATGTCTTCATCCCTGACGCGTAACTGGTGATACCCTGACTGTAAATTAATCTTTGAGAAATAATGCACCCCTTTCAACTGATCAAACAGATCATCTATCCTGGGCAGGGGATACTTGTTTTTCACTGTCACTTGGTTCAATCTGCAATAATCAATACATAACCGTAGTGATCCATCCTTCTTCACAAACAACACAGGTGCTCCCCACGGAGATGCGCTAGGTCGTATGAAGCATGCATCCAATAGATCATCGATCTATTTCCTCAGTTCCTCCATCTCACACGGAGGCATGCAGTACGTGGGTAGTGAAATGGGTGTCGCACCAGGTACAAGATCAATGGTAAAATCGATCTCGCGCTGAGGAGGTAATCCAGGAATCGTCCTGAACACATCCTGAAAATCCTGAACTACTGGCGTGTTCCCCAGTGTCAGAACATCAATATGCTCTAATAAAGAAGCGTAGCAACTGATGCCGTAGTACCAACTGACTTGCACTGGGAACGTAAAGGTCATGCCCTCAGGTCCATGGGCTGTCACCACCCTAGCATCATAATCGATCTCTGCCTTCATCTCCGTGAGCCAATCTATACCGATGATCACATCGTAATGACAAAGTGGTGCGACCATTAAGTCAATGAGCATTGTTCTGCTCCCTAGGTCTATCGACCAATCCCTACACATCTTGGTAGAGTCTGAGAAAGTCCCTGTGGCAGTAAGGAGCCTCAACCCAACCATTGAACTAGTTTTCAACCTCAGTCGCTTGACTGTTGTGCACGATACTATAAAGATAGTGGACCTGGTGTCCACTAACAAGAAGACTGGTGTACCTTAGACGTGCGTTGTGACCTCAAAGGCCAATGGTGCTGTAACTACTGTCCTGGATGCCTCAGTTACAAGAGAGTGCACATGAACTTGCTGAGAGCAGTTCGGCGACGGTACCATAGGCCGTTGTGGCAGCCTGAATCGAGGTGCAGGTGGCCGAAATGATGGATGTGTTGGTACTGACTATAAGGGTAGAGTCGAGAGAGGTGGTGACATATGACGGTTGATCCTCTGAGGGGGCGTAAATTTGTTGTCCCTCATCCTAGTGAAACAATACATGTCACCATGGCCTGACCTCTGACAGTAGGTACACCATATATCAGGTCGTCTCGTTGGGGCTGGTGTAGTTATAAGCCTAGGAAGTAAATCTGCATGTGGCCTCTTACAGAGGAAAGGTCAGCTCGGCAGATCCGATCGGGTCCTCTGACCCATGGGTGCTCGCATAGGGGACTGTCTGTCCCTGTCCTGCTCAGCTCGCAGAGACATGCTCACTAGCTCAGCATAACTGGGAATGCTAGCGCAGCACATCTTCGAGTGGATCTCGGGTTGTAAACCCTCAGAAAATCACCGCATCTTCATCGACTCGTCAGCTAGGATCAACGAAGCATACCTCGCCAGCTCCGTGAATCTGTTCTCATACTCTGCCACTATCATCCCTCCCTGACGGAGGCGAAGGAACTCTCCCTCCTCATGACGGTACGTGAGAGGGAAATACTTTCCATGGAAGCGCATCTCAAAGGCCTCTCACGTCCACACGTAACTGACAGTAATAGTCCATAAGACATTGTTTCACCATAAACTGGCCTCCTTTTCGAACATAAAGGTGACCAACTCCACCTGCTCTGCCTCAGTGCAATGAAACGGCCTTAGCATATTAGAGATGTGGTCAAGCCAATACTCAGCCTCCTCGGGTCTGTGAGTACCCGCAAAAGTAGGAGGTTGCAAGCGCTGGAATCGCTCGAATGTGCTGCTAGCACTCGCGTTCTCAGCAGGGTGCACAGGTGGTGCAGGTGGAGTTACACCCATACTCTAGGCAAAGACTCCTGCGATGGTGGCCAGAAATTATTGTTGCTGCTATTGATGTATCTGTTACTGTTGTTGTTGTATCTGCTGTTACTGCATCAACAACATCATCTGCTCCAGTCTATCAGGAGGCGGAGTGGACTGTGGTATGTGAGGCGTCGAGGTAGACGCACGGTTCTACTCGGGAACCAATGGTGTAATAGGTGGTACTACAGGTGGGGCCACAGGTGTCGGCCCAGCAGTGGGGCCAGTGGCCGGCTGAGAATCCGACATGGTCTCGTGAATCAGGCCTAAGCTGGGGTCCGTATAACTATCGCTTAGGGGGGTGCCCCCTTATCCTGTAAACAACACAGGATAGCCCTCAATGTGCGAGACGCCTTCTTGAATTTTCGCTTCATGAAGGCTTGATTCTCTTCGAGCTTGGCTTGGTTCACTATGACCTCCTGTAGTAGGGCGGCCTGGCCCTCCTTAAGTTGAGCTAAGCGGGCTTCTATAGCAGCTTGATCACTGCCATGCTCCTGAGTGGCTGGAGGAAAGCCCTCATCAGTGTCTTGGGCCTCCTCTTCTTCTTCCTGCTCTCATTCTTCCTCTATCTCATTTCCACCTTCTTCATCACTCTCCTCTTCTTCGCTTTCCGTCTCATCCTCACTCTCGTCGAGTCGGGCTTGACGCTGTCGTGGCCCAATCTTCATGTTGTTGAGTGTAGTCTCATTTATGTAGTGGATTGGCGCGAGGTCATCCATGTTAAGTCTGTACGCGAACTCACGAGCAATCTTGCATATGAGCCGGCCAAATAGAAGTGAGACATCATTCCTAGGAGAACGCATAGTTTGAATTATCTGTAGTAGGGCGAACATAGGCAGACACAGCTTGTCTCCTTGCGTAGCCCTATACAGGAAATCCACCATCAATCGAGTGCATTCGGTACGGTTGCCCCACCTAAGGTACACGTTATACGTGAATATGTGGTGAAGCAAGTGGAAATCGTCTGTCAACTCCGTCGATGGGAGGCTTCTGCCTTCCTTCCAATGAGCTAATCGGTTGTAGAAGTAACACGTACGACGATCTCCGTCTCGCTCATTTTTGAGATTCTTATCGTTAGCGTACACCTCTCCACATGGGATTCCCATGATCCTGGACACCAAATTTACATCGACTATCGCATCCCACCTTCCCATGGGAATCTTGAACTACAGGGGTTCCAACGATGGGTCCCGTATATGGGCGTAGAAGGCTCGAACAGTGTTCTCACATGCGTAAGACTTGCCCTTGAATATGGGACCCCATCCACCATCCACCAGGTAGTCCATCATCGGATATAGCCTGGATAACTTCTCATCTACATGAGCTTTAAGCACAACCCTACGGCCACCAAAACGACTATGTTCGAAGCCCACCGGTAGAACTCTCTTTAGCGGAAGTTGGGGATCAAGATCCTGCTTCGATCTATGCTCTTGGACGGTGCTTGTGCAAGCTTTGGCGCCCGCCTTCTTTCTCGGATGGTGGGTGGCTAGGCCCGGCTTCATTTGTAGGAGCTCTCTTCTTTGTGGAGATGGAGAACATGGCCGCCACAAGCTCAAAAAGAGCCATTTGAGCGAGATAAGATGGGAGGATTGAAGGGGTTGTGGAACTTGAGTTTCTTGAGACACAAGGAAGGGTTTGTGCACTCAAATTAAAGGAAATAGGGGAAATAGGAGATGGATTTGAAAGGAATAGTGGGAAGTGGGTTTACGATGAAGAAGATGAAGAAGATGTGAGACTAGGGGAGGGCTTTGAGAGGGAATGATGAGGGTTTGGAAGATTTGGAAAGCTTGGAAGGGGGTAAGAGGGAGAAATGAAGCAAATAGAGTGAATAAAAGGGGCCCCACCCAATTTCATGGGCCCCACAGCCCTTTACAAGGGTCGGCCCATTGCGGCCCGGGCGATTCAGGCGCGGTGCCACCACGGTTGGGCGGTGGCCACCCCCCTCCGAGGGTGCTGTATGTGTACGGGGTCCATTCTAGACCCCAACCCCCCCCCCCCCCCCCGTTTTGCACCATTTGGGCCCCCTAGTCCGATTGAGTCATTTTCAAGTCCCACCTCGCATATATTCATGCCTCTCGAGTTGTCTATGAGTGAAAAACACTGAATTTTCATCTAAATCCGTCGACTGACGATTTGGAAGGAATTTAGGATCGACTCGCGTGATCACAGATGCCTACAGATCTGACTTCAGCGGTCAGTTTCACTAATCGGCGGAACTGGGAATCCTATGACTGTTTCTACGTTTTATCGCGCCCTCTTAAGTCAAAATACGTTAGTGTGCATCGTGTGACCATAACCTACGTCCATTTTAATCCAAATCATGCTCTGATACCAACTTATAATGCCCTGAAAATCGAGGGTCGAGCATAAGCTTAACTCCTGAGTTCCGAAACATCACTTATGCAACATAAATATGATGATTAAATGTTGTCCATATTAGTGCATTAAACATGAGTGGGATTATACCAAATCAACATATCATACTTCAGAGACATTTGAAATTTGCAAGTGGAAGACTGCGAAAAGTATATAAAGCATATAAGTAATTACAAGTCTCCTGAGTATAATCATGTTACCAGGTCAATTAGTTACATGTGAAATTCTAAAATATACAAAATGTGTTGTGTCATCTATTCAATATCCCTAAAATCCACGTCGATCAGAACGTGGTCTACATAGACTCACCTGATAGCTGCACATAGGAGAACTCATCATCATCATAAAAGTCTGGCTCCGCTTCGTAAGCATCGCCATCATCTGCAACTACAATAGGGTCTGTTGGTGTTTAAAGCACCATCCCAGAATGTGGGAGTGAGTGATCAACTCAGTGGAACTATAAAGCAAAGGTTAACATGATATCAATTTAGTCAAGCTGTAATGATAAGGCAGTACAACACTCATGTCCTAAATACTCTTGTTAATGCAATACTGATATGCGATAATGATGTATGCCCTCGCCTGCACTCCCTCTGCGACATCATCTTATGATCGCGTCATGCAACACTCCTGCTGTGCTCAACTCCAACGCCAAAGGCACATGTAATGTGGTGCATGTGCGTGATTACCCAAGTTCTTAATTAAGCATATTCATACAGTAGGATTGGGAAGCTAAGGTACCTCTCTTTATATCATCAACCCAACATTGATCCATCTAAGGTTGTCAAACCTAGTTAATCACATACAATAGGCAAGTTTTAGGTCACTATGGGGAGGCTCGTCACCATCAGCGTAGGCTTAGTTTACACCCAAAGTAACTACGGAAAGGCTCGTCGCCTTAACGTAGCCCTAGTGTGTACTCGAAGTCACTACGGGCTCGTCACCTGATCGTAGGCTGACAGCTCGAATACAGTGTCCCATACCACTGTATTCGACTCACGAGTTAGTTTACTCACTGGACACTATGGGGAGGATCGTCGCCCAAGCGTAGGCCGACAGCTCGACCACGGTGTCCCATACCACCATGCTCGACTCATGAGTCGTAGTGGATCGATGTACCAAGGTTAAATAAGGTTATTCACTGATAGTTGGTACCTTAGATTCAAGCAATAGCGTTCATACATGGTAAACATACATTAGGCCAATCGGGCTACTTGACAAGCTCGACTAGTATGAGCGTACGTAGACTTAATCGACATGAATTACATAAGCATCCCGTGGGGCTTAACCACTGTCGTCAAACGACGTACGACTCGGATTCGTAGAACGAATCCGTCGTGGCCAAAAATAGTTCGGCCATCGACCGTAAACTATTACCAATTGCCTGGACTACGACGTAGCCCCAAACACACACTAGAACAATAGCATTCACATGTAATAGCCAAGACAGCATGTAACAACCAATTTAAATATAAATCTTATATCAGCATTTTAACGAACACATAGAATACATGTTAACATACGTAAGCATTTTATGCATAAACCACATAGTAGTCAGATATATTACATGAAGGAAACTGTAACCCTAGATGAGGGGATTGAGAATCCTATCTAAACCTCCTCACTAAAGACATTACATCAAGCATTTTCTCACTCAGGCATTTTATTAAACACTTAGACTACACATATTACATACACGTAATATGTTAGTTAAAACACATATAGTAGCGAATCCTTTCACAAAGGACTTGCCACGAGTGCAACGATCATACATTAACAACCAATAATCATGGCATGCTCAAATCATAATTCCACATTCATTCAAACATTATAACAAACACTTGGAATGCATTAAAATCAACATATTATACATATATATGAAATATACAAAAAACATTGCATCTAGGCATATGTGATAGTGATCAAGTCAGACATAAATCATTGCTGACATTGAAAGCCCTGAAAACCATAACCTAAACATTTATAGTCTGCACCTTTCGTCGGTAAACAAGTAACGAACTCAGTTTAACTACTAAGTCATTGTCTACAGCACAACGGCAACCTACAATATGAAATAGGTTAACTATTACATCCTTTACTCGATTTGAATCCCTAGAACAGATTAGGGTTAGGATTTCTTACCTACGAACGGAATTGGAATCACCAGAATAGCGGTACATGAAGGCTGATTAAGCACGTGGAGCGGTGGGATCGAATCCCAGGAACGAACTCCTGCTTTCTCTCACACTTTCTCTCTTTCCTTCTCTTTCTCTCTCTTAGGGTTGTAAATTCGTATGGCATGAGAGAGGGAGGGTTTAAGGTCCTTATATAGGCCTAGAATTGACAGGAATGGCCCTAGGGCCATGTATACTTAGGTTATAGCCAAATAGTGGCCATTTCGGCCCAACGGAGCACATCTGGAGGCCCCTTTTCAACATACGGTCCAGGGTAAATTCCCTGACATTGTATATGCCAGGACGAGTTTTCATTCCGATCAGATTCATGGATCGACCGTGGCGGATCAGTTTCAGTTCAATGGTCATCGTCATTAGATCAGGGCCATAAGTACACTGACCTGTGCTGGAAAATTTTCCTGATCTGAGGGTGTATTTAGGTCAGATTCTGACGGTCTGAAACCTTAGATTTGGCCCGCAAGCGAACGGCCCAAATCACTCAAATCTGAGCTCATTTTCTAAAGATATTTGCGTTTCTCACACACTTCGCTCTGGGCTCAAGTTGTGCGTTTCTGAATACTATTTGGATTTGATTTCCAAGATGGTTGTCAAGCCCAGTAAGGCGGTCCTAACCATATGGTTTTGCAGTAATCGGACTTTTGACGCACGGTCCAGATCTGATACGGAGTTTCAATGCGCTCTTGAGAGCGACTGGGTATAGAGGTTGATCCTAGACTTCTAGGCAACGTAGCGTTCATGATTCTACAAGTTTTGGATCTTACAGATCATATTTAAAGTGGTTCGAGCTAATTTCACAGGTAGTCTGGTTTAACACTTAGTTAATCTCGTCTAATTTCTAAAGGGTTTGGTCCTGAGCGATTGCTGCCTAAGGTGGAACTCGGGTCTTTGTACGGATTTTTTTCGAGACGTTACAAGTGGCCTCTGATTCCACAGCGCAGGTATGTACATGAAACGAATACCCTTTTTTCTTGGTTTTTATGTTGCTTAGAAGGTGTTTGATAAAATACCTATAAAACCATCGCTTCTGATTCACAAATAGTGAGATTTTGAAGGTGTGGTCCAGATGTTTATGGAAATGCTACAATGGCGAACTTGGCTTGAACTGGCCCAAGCTGCTGACCAAATTGTCGAGCCGGCCAATCAGGCTCGAGAACCGAGCTGAGCCGAATTCGAGCTAAGGTTAGCTAGTGGCCAAGCCATGTCGAGCTGAGGCCAGCTCGACTCGATGTACACCCCTAGATATACCATCTTGACCATCACATGGTGGAGGGTGCAAGCAGCACAAGCGCTAAGTTGAGATTTGAGAGCCTCTGCATTTCTGATTTCAGGGATTGTGGCACAGCTTGGAAGCATGCACCAGGTGCGGACTGACCATGGCCCAGTCTTTGGGAACCGAATTGCGTCCGAACCCTGGTCGGACAATAAGACGTCGGACCAGAGCTCCTGTGGGGCCCACCATGATGTATCTGTTTATCCACGCCATCCATCCATTTTCTCAGATCATTTTAACATTAAAGCCTAAAAATGAAGCAGATCCAACATTCAAGTTGACCACACCAAATAATGAGCTTTAAATGCACAAAGAATTAAATGCAAGAATCATCTGTGGTGTGGTTCACTTGATCGTTAGATCTGCTTCATTTTTGGGTTCATATCTTAAAATGATCTGAGAAAATAGATGGACAACATGGATAAACAAATAAATCACAGTAGGGCCCGCAGGAGTTCTGGTTGGACGGTTCTCTGTTCAACTAGGTTTGGGCGCAATCCGCTTCCCAGCCCTTGAGGGCCTCGTACTCATGGAGGCCATCATGCAACTGCCCTCCACATGTACATACTTGTACCTTAGAGTCTCAACATAATTATTCATTCATTAGGCTGAGTTTGCGTTTGGTTCCACAACTGAACCGTAAACAATTTAGTTCTATTAAAAATGGAAATGTCTAGAATGCAAATGCAATGTGGAGCCCAGTTACTCAGTAGAATGCTAAGGACATTACAAATCTGGTAATTTCCATGCTGTTAGACTAGTGATTGAAATTCAATTCAATAGCGCATCCAAATTAACCCCGAATCTGATTTTGCACATTCCCTGTAACGTCTCAGAAAAATCCGTATAAAGACCTTTCACCTCAGTCAAAAATCACTCAGGACCAAATCCTTTAGAAATTAGGCGAGAATTAGCTAGTGCTAAACTAGAGTACCTGTGAAATTAGCACTAATCACTTTAAATATGATCTGTAAGACCCAAAACGTGTAAAATCATTACCGCTACATTACCTTAAAACTTAGGATCAATCTCTAATCCTAGTTGCTCAGGAGCACATCGAAACTCCGTATCGGACCTGGATCGCGCGTCAAAAGTTCGATTACTACGAAACTATACGATTATAACCGCTTTGCTGGGCTTGACAACCATCTCGAAAATCAAGTCTTAACAGTATCCAAAAACGTACAATTTGAGCCCGGAGTGAAGTGCATGAGAAACGCAAATTTCTTTAGAAAATGAACTGAGACTTAAGTGATTGAGTCGTCTCACTTGCGGGCCGAATCTAAGGATTCAGACCGTTAGAATTTGACCCAATTACACCCTCGGATCAAGAAAATTTTTTAACACATGTCAATACACTTGTGGCCCTGATCGAGCACTGGTGACCGTTGAACTGAAACTAGTCCGCCACGGCCGATCTGTAAATCTGATCGGACCGAAAACTTAACTAGACTTGGATCCAAGGTCAAGGAGCTTAAGTCCGACCGCACTCAGAAAAGGGGGCTCCAGAAGTGCTCCGTTGAGTCGAAACAGACAGATTTTGGCTATAATATACGTGTACTATGGCCCTGGGGCCATTGGGCTCACATCTGAGCCTATATAAGGGCTTAAAGCCCTCATTCTCTCTCCCCACACGAATTTGCAAACCCTAGGGAGAGAAAAGAAAAGAAAGAGAAGGAAAGAGAGAGAAGAAGTGAGAGAAGTCTAGGTTTTGTTATAGGGATTCCTCCCTGCCGTTCAACGTACCGAATCCATGCTACCGTGTCACTACTTCAGCGATTCTAGTTCCGTTTTCGGGTAAGAAATTCTAACCCTATCCTGTTTTAGGAATCCAAATACACAGATCGGTGAAATAGCTAAATGTTTCATTAATTAGGTATCCAAAGTCTAGTTTACAAGGCGAGAGTGTTCAAACTGAATCTATTACGAGTTTACCGGCGAAAGATGCGTATTATATACATTTAGGTTACAGTTTTCAAGACTTTCAATGTCGGTTAATAATTTATTACTAACGTGGGTGTCATTTCACATGCAAAACGTGATGTTTGTTTCACTTTACGAATACGTATGAACTATGTCAAGTATAGTGTATTCTATATATTTGTTGAAATAATTAAATACGTATGGAATTTAGATTTGTGCTTGCCATGATTATTAACGATAAATATATGCTTGTTGAGTACGTGGCAACTCTTTTGTAAAAGAGCTTACCAGGATATATGTTGTATCTAATCTGTGTATGTTGAAATGTATAGCCTACGTGTTTGATAAAATGCCTCAATGAGGAAATACCTGTTGAAATGCATGTAATGAGGGTGTTGAGATAGGATTCTCATTTCCTTTAACTATGGTTATAGTTTCCTATATTATTACTACGTGCTTTATGGTTGAATGCCTATGTATGCTAATATGTACACTATGTGTTTGTTGAAATGCTCAAATGAAACTTAGATTTAAGTTGGTTGCTACATGCTGTTTTGGACTAGCACATATGTATTCTTATCTTATTTGAAGTGTGTTTGGGGCTACGATGTAGTCCAGGCAATCGTTAACTGATCCTGATTTGGTGGCTGAGTTTGCTTCGCTGCACAAGATGTGTCTGATGAATCCGAACCGTACTTTAGTTGTCGACAGTGGTTAGGCCACACGGAGTGCTTACGCACTTTATGTCGATTAACTCGATGTGCACCCATACCAGTCGAGCTCATCAAGTAAATCGATTGATCCAATGTATGTTCACCATGTATGAACACTACTTCTTGAATCTAAGGTACTAAACTCACCAGTGAGAAGCCCCGTTAACCCTGGTACCTCGATCCGCTAAGACTCATGAGTCGGGCATGATGGTATGGGACACCGTGGTCGAGCTGTCGGCCTACGCTAGGGCGACGAACCTCCCTGTAGTGTCCAGTGAGTAACACAAACTCGTGAGCCGGATACAGTGGTATGGGACATTGTATTCGAGCTGTCGGCTTACACTGATCAGGTGACGAGCCCTTTGTAGTGACCTCAAACATACTTTGAGACTACGTTGAGGCGACGAGCCTTTCCGTAGCCACTAGAGTATAAACTAGGCTTACACTGATCAGGTGCAAGCCCTCTATAGCAAACTAGAACCGCAACATCGTATGAGATTTAATAGGACTGACGACCCTAAAATAGATCATTGTTTGGACAAATGATACAAGGGAGGTACCTTGGCTTCCCAACACTGCTGTATAAATCAATCTAATTAAGTATTAGTTAACGTGAGCATGCACCGCACTGCATGTGCTTTGGCGAGGAAGAGCACTTTCGGGAGTTTGCCATGCGCGCCATGAGATGAAGACGCTGAGGGAGTGTAGGCGAGGGCATGCATCATTATCGCATATCATTCTTACATTAACAAGAGTATCTAGGACATGTTTGTTATACTGCTTTATCATTACTGCTTGATTGAATTGATAACATGTTAACCTTTGCTTTATTGTTCCACTGAGTTGATCACTCACTCCCACGTTCTCGAACGGTGTTTTAAACACCAACCGTACTCTATCTTAGTTGCAGGTGGTGGCGATGCCTATGAGGCGGAGCCAGACTATGAGGATGACGAGGAGGCATTCTCTTTCATGCAGTTTTCAGGTGGGTTCATGTGAGTCGTAGCCTAATCGATAAGGACTTCTGGGATGTTGACTAGATGTCATTACCCTTGCTATTTTGTCTTTTTGAAACACACATGTATATTCATTTTTGGTCCATTTTGGGAAATATACATATATATATATATATATATTTAACCTGGTAACATGTTCACACTCTAGAGACTTACAACAGTTTATATACTTTATATATCTATCACAGTTCTTCCGCTTGTGTAATTTAACTGTCTCTGGAGTATGATATGTTGTTTTGGTGTAATCCCACTCATGTTTAATGCACTAACATGAACAACATTTAATCATCATTATCTATGTTGCATAAGTGATGCGTTGGAACTTGGGAGTGGAGCTTATGCTCGACCCTTAATTTTCAGGGCGTTACAAGTTAGTATCAGAGCATGATTTGGATTAAACTGGACCTGGGTTATGGTCACACGACGTACGCTGACGCACTATGACGTAGGAGGATGCGAGAAAACGTAGAAACAGACGTAGGATTCCCGAATTTTGCCAAACGGCGAAATTGATCAAAATCAACCGTAGAAATTGGGCCCGTAGGTCTTTGTGATCATGTGAAATGATCCTAATACTTTTCTGGACCGTCAATCGACGGGTTTAGATGGAGATTTAACCAGTTCCACACTTAAAATATACGCGAGATGGAATCCGAAACGACTCAAACGGAGTCGGGGGCCAAATTTGTACAATTCGGGGGGACCTAAAGTGGACCTCGTATATCACAGAAGCACCACCAGGATTGGGCTGCTTTAGGAGCCTGTTTAGCTTAGGTCGAGGAGGGTCAGGCCGCTCTCAGACAGGAGATTCGAGAGACTTGGGCTGAGGTGAAATAGAAACTTGAAGAACATTAAGCGTACGTGAAGAAGTGCAAGAAGATGTTGCGCACCCAGAAATCCCTCTTGTGCTGCTCGCAGGACAAGGGTGCCCCTCCGTCATTGCCTGAGTCGGACGACTAGTCGTATGTTATTGTCGTCTAGATGTTTTCTGTGCTTTCTTGCTTTCTATGTATAGCTTTTATATGTCTAGTAGTGTGCTAGGGTTGTTAGTGTGATTAATGTTGAAGTTGTTTAAATTAGCTCACATGCATTTTCCGTCATGATCCATGTAAGGCATCTCATGTATTGTGACAATTTTGATTAAATATAATACATGAAGTTTTCTTTCATTATGGAATGAGTTAGCTACTTGGGAAATTGAGTATTGTTATGTAGAAACCTAACACATGTTGCACCCTATGTTGTATATAGGGAATGTCACCTAAGAGCACACGAAGCACGACACGTCTTTCACCTGGCGATTCACTTGACGGGGCACCTCCCCTCGGCGATTCTCATATGGACCCCAGTTCAAGCCCGTCTTACACTGACACTATGCCGGATTCTCAGCCAGTCATTGGCCCCACCAATGGGCCAACACCTATGCCACCATCTACTGCACCACCTGTGCCACCATCTACAGCACCATTTGTGGCACCACCTGTTGCACTACCAGTTCCAGAGCAGAACCGCGCATCTTCTTCGACGCCACACGTGCCTCAGTCTGCTCCTACTGATAGGTTCGAGCAGATGATGTTGTTGATGCAGCAACAGCTCTTGGCCACCCTTGGAGGATTTTTTGCCCAGGGCATGGGTGTGGCTCCACTTGCACCTTTTGTACACCCTGCTGGAAATGTGGGTGCTAGCGGCCTCTTCGAGCAATTCCAGCGCTTGCAGTCTCCTACTTTTGCAGGTACTCACAGACCTGAGGAGGCCAAGTATGGACTTGACCGCATCTCTAAGGTGCTTAAGCCGCTGCACTGCACTGAGGCAGAGCAGGTGGAGTTGGTCATCTTCATGTTTGAGAAAGAGGCCAGCTTATGGTGGGACAGTATCCTCTGCACTGTTGCGGTCGGATATGTATGGACGTGGGCAGCCTTTGAGACCTGCTTCCACAAGTACTATCCCCTCACGTATCGCCACGAGAAGGAGAGAGTTCTTACGCTTCTGACAAGGAGGGATGACAGTGGCGGAGTACGAGAACAGATTCATGGAGCTGGGTAGGTACGCTCCGTTGATATTGGCCGACGAGCTGATGCGTATGCGGCAGTTTTCTGAGGGTCTGGAACCCGAGATCCACTCGAAGATGTGTTGCGCTAGCATACCCAGCTATACTGAGCTAGTGAGCATGTCTATGCGAGCTAAGCAGGACGGGGATAGGCAGTCCCGTATGCAAGCACCTGTGGCCCCTAGGCCTCGACTTGATTTCCCAGCTAGGCCATTTCTCGACAAGAGGCCACGTGCAGACTCTCCTCCCAGGCTTGAGGCACCACCGGTTAAGCTGGGATGAACCGACTTGCGATGCACATACTGCAGGAAGGCAGGTCATACAGATAGGTATTGTTTCACCAGGATGAGGAACAGTCGGTTTTTGTCACCTTAGAGGATCAACCGCCAGCTTCCTTAGGCCATATCAGCACCACCTCTGCGGTCGGCACCAGCACATCCATCTTTTTGGCCGCTTGTACCCCGATTTAGGCTTCCTCAACGGCCTATGGTACCACAGCCAAACCGTTCACAGCAGGCTCGGGTGCACTCACCCACAGCTGAGGCATCAGAGGCAGCACCTACAGCACCTATGGCTTTCAAAGTCACTGCACATGTTCAAGGTACTCCAGTTTTCTTATTGGTGGACACTGGGTCCACTATCTCCATCATTTCATGCACGGCAGTCAAGCGACTAACATTGAATACTACTCCTATGAAGGGAGTGAGAATCACTACCACTACAGGAACCTTTTCAGATGTCACCCGGACTTGTGAGGGTTGCTCAGTAGATCTGGGTAGCAGGACAGTGCTCGTTGACCTTATTGTCGCCCCACTATGGCACTACGACGTTATCCTCGGTATGGATTGGCTCACCGAGATGAAGGCAGAGATTGATTGCGATACTTGGGTCGTAACAGCCTATGGACTTGAGGGCACAGTCTTTACTTTTCCAGTGCAGGTCAGTTGGCCCTATCGTGTTAAATGTTATGCTACCTTACTAGAGCATGTTGATGGGCCGACATTAGGGAACACGCCAGTAGTCCAAGAGTGTGAGGACGTGTTCAGGATGATCCCTGGATTACCTCCTCAACACGAGATCGATTTTACGATTGATATTGTGCCAGGTGCGACACCCATCTCATTACCCACATATCGTATGCCTTCATATGAGATGGAAGAGCTGAGGAAACAGATCGATGATCTGTTACATGCAGGCTTCATACGACCGAGTGTGTCTCCTTGTGGAGTGCCTGTGTTGTTCGTGAAGAAGAAGGATGGGTCACTGCAATTGTGTATTGATTATCGCAGGCTGAACCAGGTGACGGTGAAGAACAAGTATCCTTTGCCCAGGATAGATGATCTGTTTGATCAATTGAAGGGGGCACAATACTTCTCGAAGATCAATCTGCAGTCAGGGTATCATCAATTGCGCGTCAGGGATGAGGACATGCAGAAGACGGCCTTCAGGACCAGTTTTGGACACTATGAGTTTCTTGTTATGTCTTTCGGTCTTACGAACGCACCGACCGTGTTCATGGACCTGATGAACAAGGTGTTTCGGCCGTTTCTTTTTTGATTCGTTATCATGTTTATAGATGACGTATTGATATACTCTGAGAGTTGGGAAGAGCACGAGGAACACCTGCGAGCAGTCTTGGGTACTTTCAAGAAGAACCAGTTGTTCGCACAGTATAAGAAGTGCGACTTCTGGAAAGATGAAGTCAAGTTCCTGGGACATGTGGTGTCCAAGGAAGAGATAGCAGCTGACCTCGCTAAGGTAGCCGCGGTTCAGGACTGGGAGTAACCCGGTTCGGTTACTGAGGTGAGGAGCTTTCTTGGTCTGGCAGGGTACTACCGTCATTTTATTAGGGACTTCTCCAAGATTGTCAGACCGTTGTCTCAGTTGATACGAAAGGATTTAAAGTTTACCTGAAATGAAAAGGTGGAAGCAGCTTTCCAGTAGCTGAAGGACAAGCTAACGTCCACCCCTGTGCTAGTATTGCCAGAGCAAGGGGTTAAGTATACTATATACACCAACGCGTCTCACATTGGTCTGGGTTGTGTCCTTATATAGAAGGACAGGGTAATTGCTTACGCCTCGAAACAGTTGAAGAAACACGAGGAGAACTACCTTACATACGACCTGGAGTTGGTAGCCGTCATCTTTGCACTGAAGCTCTGGAGACATTACTTCTACGGAGAGGAGTTCGAGCTCTTTTGCGACCACAAGAGCCTCAGATACATATTCACTCAGCGGGACTTGAATATGAGGCAGCGGCGATGGATGGAAACCTTGAAGGACTTCAAGTTCGAGGTTTCCTACCATCCGGGCAAGGCTAACCTTGTGGCTGACGCATTGAGCCGCAAGAAGACCATAGAGTCTGCGGCTCCGTTGATTGTGGCAGAATGGGGTATGGTAAAGTTCGTGCGCGACTTCGAGCAGAAACTCACCGTGGAGGAGCCGTTCGAGAGCGTCGCGCACGTTCTTGTGCGGCCACTTATTGATGATAGGATCATCGAGGCCCAGAAGGACGATGAGCGATTGTCTGAGCTTCGAGAGCAGGCTAGTGACGATAAAGACGCCGAGTGGTGAGTTGGTACGGATGAGGGCTTACATAACCGAGGCCACTTAGAATATACTAATGATTTAAATTCAATTCAGTAGCACACCCAAATTCAACCTGAATCTGATTTTACACATTCCCTTCTCTTGGTTCAAAGCATACATCAGCTGACACACATAGAAGGGCATTTCAGTAAAATTCATTTGTATTTCCTCACAATAGACCGCGCTGGAATTGGAAGGTAGCAATTCCTAGTTAGGTGTATGTGAATACACTACTGTCCTACAGGCATAAATGAATGAAGACACTGATAGATTATTAATAGCAACTGTTCAATGAATGAAGTTAATCCTGTGACAGGAGGATAAAGGATCAAACAATAGCTTTGAAATCTCAATTGAAAGCTTGACTATCTTTCTTCCCAGCAAGAATCCTGGAGATTTGAAGGCCTCTACTGAAAGCTTGATTGAAGAGCAAGCGCGTCTGAAACTCCGAAACAAAAGGGAACCATGACAGTACGACTACGGGCATGAAGAGTATGAGCCCCATCATGTACTCGTATGCTCTTGCTAGCTCCTTTATTGAGTCCCAGAATCCCACAACCCTCATCAGAGGCCTGCATGCTTGCCCAATCTTGGGAAAAGATGCAAAAGAAGAAAGCCATGTTAACAACGATTCCGTAGAAAACAAATAAATGCAGTACATGTAGCCTTCAGATGATACTCAAGTCAGAAGAAGGCAGAGGGTCTTACAAGAATAAAGGCCCACCCCGTGGGCATGAAGGCAAGTATACCAGAAAATACATCTGCTATAGTGAGGCCACAGACAACAAATAAGACAGTAATGACAGACACAAAACCGAGGAAGAGAAGCCCTTTGAGGATTCTGAACATCAGTTGAAAATCAATGCCAAATTTCCGTCTACCCATCGATACCATCTGAAACCAACAGGTGAAACTGGCCTTGTCAGATCAAAGTGACAAGATCCATGTCACTGGTAAATGGTAATAGAATAACTATGGCTCTATGAGAGAAGCCGAAAGCAGAATGATCTTTTCTACAATCGTGAGTTTAAGGTAAATACCTTTAAAACCACTAGAACAGTTGCCATAACTAACCACGATAGACCATATACCTAAGAAGGAAACAACAGTATATGTGGGTCAGCGTGCAGTCATCAGAAAGAAACAGAAAAAGATGTTTCTGATGGAAGGAAATAATACCAGCACACTCTTGCTGTGATGGGCTATGTTAAGGTGGTAAACAATTCCATATTGGTAGATCAAGAAGCGCAATGATAGGAGTATCTCAAGCACTCGTCCTCGGATGCCAGTGTGTATCAGGTGCTCCTGTTCTCCATCCCACCAAGATTCCCAACTTCTGTCAGGTTGGATGCCAATCCCACCACGATTACCCATCCACCTTTTCCAGTCTGTCCAGTCATCCACCGTCTTCTGCCACTCAAATCCCGAAGGATTGAAGATAAAAGGTGCAAATAACCATGAAGCAACCAAGAACCACATGGAGAATGTAACAAATAGATACACACTCGAACTGCGGTATGAGTGACCATAAAGTTCATATACAACCAACAGTATCATCAACTCCAATCCCTTTACAAAGTGACTGCGTGAGTACAACCTGTAGTTATTGGCAAACTTTGCATGAAACACCACGAACCCACGACCAGTAGCTCTGTATTTAGCACCACCATGAAGTATTGTTCTCCCAAAATAATGGGCTTTCGTTCCAAGTTGAAAGGTGAAAAAAACAGAGGCCAGCTGCAGCTGCATGATTATGAATTCACCCAGGGCTCTGCGGAATCCTTTCTCTAGGCCAATTTCCATCACCATAGGCAGCACCAGTAACAGGCCAAGCTGAAAGGCGGATTGCAAAGCCAAAGCAGTTTCAAGAGCCTTGCTCTGAATGCTTGGATTATCTAGAATGGTTTTTTCCAGACCACTCAGAACCAGATATAAGCGCCCATATAAGAATACATAAACAGTAAGTACAGTGACCTGAAAGCCAGAGGAAATGAAACTCTAAACTCGTCCTTCCTAAATTGAAGTATGCATTGTTCTTCAAAAAGCAGGCCAGAAACACTCCTGTGCTTATGATCCTAACATGGGTACCTTGCTACTAACCCTAGTCACAAGATCAAGGGCCTCTTTGGGATCAAGGAAATATCATGAATTTGGTAAATCCATTAACTTGTCAAATTCATGGATTCAAATTGGATATGGATTTGGCAAATTCTTGGGGATCAAACTACAAATCCATGGATTTGGGGAGCATTTATTGCAATGGTAGAGCATTTATCGTGAAGGAATTACTTTTTTTTTTTGCTTTTATTGGGCTTTCCTTTTGAAGATTTGCCAAGTCTTTTGTTTTGGGGGAGATTGAATTTCCTCCAAATCCGAGGATTTATGGAGGCATGGATTTGGGAAATCCACGGATTTGGCAAATCCCCAACAAAAACAAACAGGGGAGATATGAAATCGTGTATTTCACAAATCCCTGCCTCAAATCCCTCGTCCCAAACAGCCCCCCCCCCCGGTGTTTTTCATTGCTAAGAGTGTGCAAGCATGTGGTGGCGTGGGGAGGGGTAGGAAAGATGCTGTGATGCAGTTCCAACCAATATAAGAGAACCAGAATTCAAATTTCAAACTTTTGTTCATGCTTTCACAATTTTCTTAAATAATGAGGGAGATGGTACAAAATATGAAAACCATGCTAACAAGAAATATAACCTTAAATTTCAGGAATAAAATAGTAAATTCATAAAACCATATAATACATGGAGCCACATGGGATCCAAACCTATCTTAAAAAAGTGCCTAGCTGACTAAGATCTAGTCAAGCCAAGTCCTTTGTTAGAAGCCTAGTAATTAGACCAGCATGCTATTGTTACTTTTCTGGTTATCGTAATCCTAGAAGCATAGAAGCACACCCATTAGAAAGATATACATACCATGCTACTGACGTAGAAACCAACTGTTGTGAAATAGAAAGATAACATTCTGTAGAAGTCAAATCTGCGCCCTAACCGGTAAACATCACGACTCAGTGTCTGTTCTCCATTTCCATTTGATACCTTAGCTTCAAAGAGTGATATTTGATTCATTCCCACATCACGTCCCTTTCCGACTTGCATATATTCATGATGTGTTACATTTCCTCCACGTAGAGTTGAATTGTACCCTACAGAGATTCATGCAGTTAACTGCTTGATGACATGTTGTAATCTTTTAGTAGATCAGTTATATAGCCTTACCTGAAAATATATCCTCACTTAAATTAATGAGTTTTGAAGCTTTGCTTATGCCACCTCTTGTTATGTGAAAGATTCTATCAAATATATCAGGATGCCCATAGTGAAAGCGGACCCTGTAATTATTATTATTATTTTTTTTGCAATAAACAATGATCAGCAAATTCACGCAATAATACTAAAAAAATAAAATATCTTTATCCACACAAATATAATCGAAAACAGTGAGATTTTGAGAAATATATTGATGTATAAAAAGCACATCACAAACGCCAACTGAATTCACTTTGAATAGGAAAAAGAATGCCATATTGAATATTACTCCAGACTTTCACTTGATAAATTTACCTGGTTCAGTTGACTAGACAGTAACATATTTTCCAGATGGTGTTTGAGTCTTCGTTTTCTTTTAATTTACAAAAGCACATAAGGCAGTGGAATAAAATAAACACATGCCAACAGCATGAACTTGGCCACGAAGGACTCTCTGGAAATCTTGCTGTTAAAGCATCCCACTATGGCAAGTGGTGTTGTCCAGAATGGGTCCAATCTGTCTCCTGTGCCTCGGCCTTCGGCCTCCCCCAAGGTTGCTGAAATAATGTGGTGGCTTAGGCCTGAAAAAGGCTGGGTTAAACTCAACACCGATGGCTCTTCCAGGGGAAACCTGGGACTTTTGGGCGGTGGCAGTATCATTCATGGGGAAAAGGGTGAGTTTCGTTGTGCTTTTGGGTCAGCCTATGGCGTGACTTCAAACAACACTGCAGAACTTAGGGCAGTCCATGATCGCCTACGTCTGTCTTTGAACAAAGGTTTTCTGAATTTAGTTATTGAGTCGGACTCAAAGACTGTGATGGATGTCTTGAGGGGCAGGGCGACAGCCCATTGGAAGTGGCGTCCATGGTGTTCCAGGATCCGGGTCCTCATGACTAGGGGTAATGTTCTCTTGCGGCTCATCAAGAGAGGGCAATGGCCCGGCAGATGGCCTAGCACTGGTGGCCAGCGAATCTCAAAGGTCAGTCCTCTATATGGCCGAACGTGACCTTCCGGCTCTCGTTAGAGGAGCTTATTGTTTAGACAAAGTGGGCCTTGGTGTGGTAAGAAGGGCCCAAGGTGGGAAGTAGCTTTTTTTTGTGGTTCCCCTCCATTTTTTTAGTGTTTCCCCTGTTTTTTTCTTTTTCCTCTTGTATAGATGCGGCCACGGTGGGGCCCGGCTGACGATAGGTTCCCCGGATTTGTCAGGGGTTCCCGAATGTGTGTGTAGTCTTGTTGTATAGTGTTGTTGATTATCAATGAAAGATACCCTTTTTTGGAAAAAAAAAAAAAAAAGGAACCTGCGATCTTAGGAGTCTCGTACAAAGGTGCATGCTGAATAGGTCAAATTTAAGGGCAATGATGGGGGAAAAAAACAGCTTCAAAATACTTGACAGCAATGATCAAATAGTTAAAATGTTTCTAGTTTAATGCAAACCTTTAAAAAAAAAAAAAAAAAAAAAAAAAAAAAATTGGAAATGAATCAAATCCTTACTTGAGAGGGTTTGCCAGAATTCGCTGCCCAATAGTTACAAAACCTATCTCTTGATTGGACATGAACCAAGCTAGTGATGAAACACTGCAAAATGAAAACGAGTTTATTGGCCAATCATTAACTGTATTCTTTACAGTGCTGTGACTATAAGTTATGATATGTTTTGCATCTACGAAATCTACTTCTTGAGAAATTTTCAAATAAGAATAGTAAACTCATTAAGAAAAATGGAAATTCTCTAGGATATATGTTAAAACTAGCCTTCCAGTAAAAATGTGTTCCCGGAGACCCAATATTGTAGGCTTTCGATGCCCACCACGAGATTTCAAGAACTCCTCCAAGATATTCCTCATTTTGAAAGCTTCTTCAAGGTAATTATCCTGAAAATATGGTGTAAGAAAACAGTGTAACTCGATAACCACATTTCTGATGGAATGATCTGCGATGGTTGGTACCTGATTCATGTCTATGGTCTGAAGTGCTTCCCCACGTGTGAAAATTATAGCATGATTTTGATTTTCAGGCTTTCCTTCACCAATAGCAATTGGAGAGCCAGGGAGTTTGATTCGGTAAATTTCCTGAGATTACAAGGAAATAGACATTTACAAGGTTGAGATAAAGGTTATCATTTGACAATTATAGATGTAAAAGGATGCATTGCTATCTATTATTTACTTCATAAATTGGGGAATAGCACAACTAAAACAACTAACATTGATACTCAACACCTGATCAATAACAATATCTATTGTGAAATTGCAAATCCATAATTTATCAAGCCCTTTCATTGTACACAATTTGATAAAGTCAGTTCAAACACAAATAAAACTAAAATAAATAAAAGGACAAAACAAAAACATTGCAAATATTAGTATTAAAGAGCTCGTATTCAAATTTATAAATAATTCAAATGCTGCACATTGTCACCAATTCCAATGAAACCAAGACAGGACTGCTGAAAAAACTAGCAGCAGCCTTGCATAAGCAATCCAGGTAGAAAGCTGGTTGTAACGCCCTGAAAATCGAGGGTTGAGCAGAAGCTCAACTCTTGAGTTCCAACGCATCACTTACGCAACAAAGATAATGATGATTGTATGTTGTCCATATTAGTGCATTAAACATGAATGGGATTATACCAAAATAGCATATCATACTCCAGAAACAGTTAAATTACGCAAGCGGAAGACTGTGATAGATATATAAAATATATAAACTTATGTAAGTCTCCAGAGTGTGAACATGTTACCAGGTTAAATACATACATGTATACTCCAAAAATGAACAAAAAGAATATACATGGGTGATCCAAAGGTACAAAAATAATAACTGTAATGGCGTCTAATCAGCATCCCTATAACCCCGTCGATCAGAAGATGGTCTACATAGACTCGCCTGATAGCTGCATATGGGAGAAACCCTCCTCATCATCATAAAAGTCCGGCTCCGCTTCGCAAGCATCGCCATCATTTGAAACTAAAACAGGGACTGGTTGGTGTTTAAAACACCGTCCCGTAACGTGTGAGTGAGTGATCAACTCAGTGGAGCTATAAAGCAAAGGTTAACATGTTATTAATTTAGTCAAGCAGTAATGATAAAGCAGTACAACACTCATATTATAAGTACTCTTGTTAATGCAAGAATGATATAAAATAATGATGCATGCCCTCGCCTACGCTCCCTCAGCGACTTCATCTCACGATCATGGCATGCAACCCTTCCTCAGTGCTTGACCTGCTACGCCAAAGGCACACGTAATGCGATGCATGCACATGATTAGCCAGGTTCTTATTTAGGTTTATTCATACAGCAGGATTGGGAAACTAAGGTACCTCCCTTATATCAATTCCCAAATAATGATCCATTCTAGGGTCGTCAGTCCTAATAAATCTCATACGATGTTGCGGTTCTAGGTCACTACAAAGGGCTCATCACCTGATCAGTGTAGGCCTAGTTTATACTCTAGTTGCTACGGAAAGACTCGTCGCTTCAACGCAGTTCTAGAGTATACTCGAGGTCACTACCACCGATGCCCTACCAACTGGTAGTCTATTTTCGAAGGCTCGTCACCAACCCGACTGGGGACTACAGCCAGGCTGCGCAAGGGTAGGCCAACAACTCAAATACAGTGTCCCATACCACCATATTCGGCTCAAGAGTTTGGGTTGCTCACTGGTCACTACGAGGAGGCTCGTCGCCCCAGCGTAAGCCGACAGCCCGACCACGATGTCTCATACCACCATGCCCTGCTCATGAGTCTTAGCGGATCGAGGTACTAAGGTTAAATGGGATTTTTACTGGTAAGTTAGTAACTTAGATTCAAACAGTAGAGTCCATACATGGTGAACACACAATAGACCAATCGGGTTACTTGACAAGTTCGATTGGTACAAGCATACGCTAAATTAATCGACATGAAGTGCTAACCACCGTCGACAATCATCGTACGACTCGGATTCACCGAACACATCAAATGTGGTGAGACTAGCTCGGCCGCTACTCAAACAGGAATTGTTACCGATTGCCTGGACTACGTCATAGCCCCAAACTCACTCCAAATAACAGTATTCACAAGTGATCATCATTGACAGCATGTGACAACAAAATCTAAATATAAACCTTAGTTGAGCATTTCGACAAATACATAATACACATGTTATCTTACATAGGCATTTCATCCGTACAACATAGAGTAGTAAGATAGGTTACGTAAAGGGAACTGTAATTATAGAGAAGGGGATTGAGAATCCTATCTCAACACCCTCAATAACTACATTCCAACAAGCAGTTCCTCACTCAGGCATTTTATCAAACACTTAGACTACACATTTCAACATACATGTATTAGACTAGTTAAAACATATATCCTGGCAAGCCCTTTTACAAAGGAGTTGCCACATACACAACAAGCATATATTCATAGTTAATAATCATGGCAAGCACAGATCCAAATTCCATATTCATTTAGACATTTTCACAAGCACTTAGACTACACACTTCAACATACGTGACGTATGTTGGTTATAACGGTGTTAAGGCAAATCCTTTCACCAAGGAGTTGTCACACGTATAACAACCATATATTCACAACGAATAATCATGGCAAACACGAATCCAAATTCCATACTCATTCAATCATATCAACAAACACATGGAATACACTATATTCAACATAGTTCATATATGTGGGTAAAGCGCGGGAAACATCGTATCTAAGCATGTGATAGCGATCAAGTCAGTCATAAATCATTAACTGACATTGAAAGCCTTGAAAACCATAACCTAAACGTTTATAGTCCGCACCTTTTGCCGGTAGACTCGTAACGAACTCAGTTTAAACATTAAGCCTTTGTCTACGGCACAACGACAACCAATAGCATGAAATAGGTTAGCTATTCCACTATCTGCTCTATTTGAATCCCTAAAACAGGTTAGGGTTAGGATTTCTTACCCGAAAATGGAATCAAAATCGCCGGTATAGCGATACAGTAGCGATGGTTAAGCACGTGGAGGGGTAGGATCGAATCCCAGGAACAAACTCTCACTCTCTCTCTCTTCTCCTCACTTTCTTCTTCTCTTTTCTCTCTCTTCTCTCTCCTAGGGTTGCAAATTCGTATGGAATGAGAGAGAGAGGGTTTAAGGCCCTTATATAGGCCCAGAACTGATGGGAATGGCCCCAGGGCCATGATATACATAGGTTATAGCCAAAAGTTGGCTGTTTCGATCCAACGGAGCACTTATGGAGGCCCCTTTTCTGAGTGCGGTCGGACCTAAGCTCCCTGGCATTGGATCTAGGTCGAGTTAAGTTTTCGGTCCAGATTTACAGATCAATCGCGGAGGACCAGTTTCGGTTCAACGGTCACCGGCACTCGATCAGGGCCACAAGTACACTAACATGTGTTGGAAATTTTCCCTGATCCGAGGGTGTAATTGGGTTAGATTCTGATGGTCTGAAAGCTTAGATTTGGCCCGCAAGCGAATGACCCAAATCACTTAAATCTGAGTTCAATTTCTAAAGATATTCGCGTTTCTCACATACTTCGCTCCGGGTTCAAGTTGTGCGCTTCTGGGTACTATCTGGATTTGATTTCCAAGACGGTTGTCAAGCCCAGTAAGGCGGTCCTAACAGTAAGTTTCGCGGTTATCAGACTTTCAATGTGCGGTCCAAGTCCGACACGAAGTTTCAATGTGCTCCCGAGAGTAACTGGGTTTAGAGATTGATCCTAGATTATAGGGTAATGTAGCGTTAATGATTCTACAAGTTTTGGGTCTTGCGGTTTGTATTTAAAGTGGTTCAAGCGAATTTCACAGCTAATCTAGTTTAGCTCTTAGTTATTTTCGTCTGATTTTAAAGGATTTGGTCCTGAGTAATTTCTATCTGAGGTGATACTCGGGTCTTTGTACGGATTTTTCTGGGACGTTACATTGGTTATAGCCTATTTTTCATAAAATACACGAACTGAGTAGCTATTTTTTATACATCAATGGCAGGTGCCGCATGATCCTCACGTGTCAATGTGCCACAAGTGAGATCCCGCATCTACAAATACCTCACATTTTCCCCATCCAACCTTCAAGTATCCCACATGTGCCACATGTGCCAATGCCCGAATGTACATACGCCACATGTGCCACCGTGCATGTTCAAGCAACCCACATATGCCACCATGCATTTTCAAGTGACCCACATGTGCTACATGTGTAGTCTTAATCTACAAGTATGCCATAGTCCATGTGTCATTGTGCAAAATGGGTACAGGAGCCACATATGCTTCTCCAGTGGGACGTTTGTCAAACAACAATCAGTACCTGTTGTACAGCAAAATAGTCTATCCCTCCAAGCCCATTTAGACAAGCCTTAGCTAGACAAATGTGCCCAAATTAATGTATCCAAACAAAACTTTGATGGTAACCAAACAGGACCTAAGGTACTACATATCCTAGTTTAAAAACTCAGTTTCCTCAAGCTTCAATCAAGTTGCATTCAGGTTATGTCAACTTTTCTCAGGTGGATCAAATACTTTACTAGATTTTCTTGGTTTTCTCAATTTGCTTTTATATTTTTTCCTCCTATCTTTTACATTTTTATTAATTTACATATTTAGTAATATATTGTTTATATTTATTAAATATCTTACTTTTAGGTTGATGAGAAGGGATTTTTGTGGCGAGGAGCCAAAGAAAATCAAATATATGTTTTTAGGTTATTAAGTATTTATTAAGGTTGTTATTAAATATCATGCTTTTAGGTCAATGAAAAGGGACTTTTGTGGCAAGCAGCCAAAGAAATCAATAGTTTTACTTCCTAAGATGGGAAGAAGTGCAAACCTTATGAAGGGAGAGCAGGTGTTGGAAACGTGGGGCACATGAATCTAGTATTGGCAGGCAAGTGGTTGTGGAGATTTGACATGGGAGATGGGAGACTATAGTATAGAGAGATGTGATTGCTTTGAAATACGGGGGAAGGAGGCAGATGGTTGACTAAAGATTCATCTCTATATAGGGCTTCATCATTGTGGAAAGGGGTTGCTAGGTTGGTAACCAAGTTTAAGGAGGGCATCGGGTTCTTTCCAGGGATGCTAGGAGGATCATATTTTGGAAAGAGACTTGGATCTAGGATAGGGTGCTTGAGGTTGAGTTTCCGAGGCTAGCTAGACTATGCACGGAAGCTAACCTCCCCATTGCTAGTTGCTTTTCGTGTTCCGGCAATGAGATGGCTTGGGCTCCCCATGCTAAAGAAATTTGTTAGATGAGGAAGCGGAGGAGTACATTCAACTTTTGGAGTGGCTTCATCATCATCGTCCTTCTTCAAATGAGAGAGATGTGATGGTTTGGAAAAGGGAAGTGTTGGGCTGGTTTTCGATTCAGTCTGTCTATTAACTAATTCAAGGGCCTCGCCTCAAGATCGCTGCAATCATACCTCCCAAGTTTCACGTTATGACACCCCACCTATGGTGGTGGTCTTTGCTTGCTTGGTGGGTAGGAAAAAAGTGCTCACTATTAATAATCCCAAAGAGGAAGATGACGATTCCCAATATTTGTAAAATGTGTGCAAGAGGCGGAGTTGATTGACCATCTATTTATCCACTGTCCATTTGCTAGTGGGATGTGGGCAAATTTCCTTGAAGCATTTGGAACTTCATGGGTGATGTTGGGGTTTATTAAAGGCGTCCTTTTAGTGTGGCATGGGTGTAGGGTTAGGAAAAGGGGGAGGTTGCTTTGGAGGTTAGCCCTTTTGGCTAGATTCTAGGCAGTATAGCGAGAGAAATAATCAATGTTTCTGAAATAGGAGTGGTCAATGATGGAAGTGTTTGAAAGGTTTAAATATGATGTTTTATGTATAAAGACCCTTGCACTTGTTGTCGTGCCTCGGTGGTAGACTCTTAGGAGTTTCAACACGAGGTCAGGATAATCCAGGGGCATTTTCATACCATGCTCAAGTGGGGTAGCCTGTGGGATGTGGGGACACACTCGGGATGGGTGGCCTGTGTGAGGCAGTACCCATGTGATGTGGGGCCCACGAGGGGGGTTCAGCCAAGGTCCTAGCCCATGCGATGTGGGGCCTAGGCCATGAGATAAAGGGATTAATTCGCCATGCTCTATCAGCTCGAGCTTTTAGAGCAAGTGGTTAATTGTACAACATCATTAGGCGGGCCCTACCCATGTGAGGCGATACCCATGTGATGTGGGGCCCATGAGAGGGGTTCTGCCGAGGTCCTAACCCATGCGATGTGGGCCATGGGCTATGAGATAAAGGGATTAATTCTCCATGCTTTATCAGTTCGAGCTATTAGAGCAAGTGGTTAATTGTCTTGCATCAAAGTGGTATCAGAGCAGGAGGTCTCGTGTTCAAGACTCCTCACCGAGGGTGATTAATGTAGGGGTATTTTCACACTGGCTCGAGTGGAGTAGCCTGTGGGATGCAGAGACACACTCGGGGTGGGCGGTCTATGTGAGGTAGGCGGCTTGTGTGAGGCGGTACACATGTGATGTGGGGCCCACAAGGGGTGTTCGCCATGCTCTATCAGTTTGAGCTTTTAGGGCAAGTGGTTAATTGTCCTGCATCACACAGGTTCAAGCATCCCCTGTGGTGCGAGTACACAAGTGTGTAGGGTGTGAGTCCGTGAGTGTGTAAAAAAAAAAGACCCTTGTTGAGGGTTCCCTTTTCTTCCTTGCTTTAGTTTTTGTGGTTGTATCTTGCGTTAGTTTCCTTTTTTGGTTTTGCCTCAAATAAAAATTTATCATCTTTCAAAAAAAAATCGAGCTTTTAAGTTCGACTTCTTTATGATATTTTTTGCCTAGTCTTTGATTCTATTCATCTCAAGGGACTTTCTAGTCAAATTAAGTTTCTGAGTTTTCCAACCATATTGCATGTAGCATGGCGTGTCTACAGTGTTTCTTTATTTAATACATGACGACTTATTAAGAACAAGGAACAATTACAAAAGCAAAGCATTCCCAGTACATAAAACCACTCGGCAAAGTCCTTTCTTGGTGTTGGGACATTTTTCTCATTATGTAGGAGTTTATTTGTAAATATGCAAAGTAGGGTCATATGTGTAATTTTGTGGTTATTGGGATGTTATTTGTAAATAGGAGAAACGCTACATAAAAAGATAATAAGACAGAATAGGGCTCTCATGTTTTTGAGCTCAATTTCCTATCTCTCTCTCTCCACAATCTTCTTACACTCTCTATAAAAACTCAATGGTATCAAAGCCAAGTTGCAATCAAGGTTAAAAAAGGATCTCAAGGAGCTGAAGAGGAGAAGGTTTTCCATCCCAGAACCCTACTGACGTATGTGGTATGGGCACTGACGCTAGCCGTACGGTCATGTTTTGTCAAATCCCATACCCCCTGGTGCAGGCGAATGAGAGGAGATTAATGATGATTTTCCTCACCTTTTTTTCTTTTGAGATCGTTTGTGTAAGATCCGTGACCCCGAAATTTGGTTTCTACACTGGATAGCCGTTGACTATAGGTCCATTGGCCTCGAGAATGTTTTGACTTGATCATAATGTTGTTCTGTTATCAAGCCGCAAGCCATATTTCAACCCGATGTCCGAATTTTAAGATATGGACTTAAAATTAAACAATCTGAGAAATGACAATTATATCCTTATTTTATCTGGCGGAGCCCCACCATCGAGTTTTCAAAATCCGTTAGGTCCAAGAGCCTAACCGTTGTAACCGTAGTCGAGTTACGGAGTTAATGGCAAAAACGGCATGTCAATAGGACACCCGGATTGTAAGTTCTGCATAGATATGTACATGTATATTTTGAGAAAATATACTCAAATGACCTCGATGTTTTTAAACTCCTTGGAATACGTTAGTTCCAACTACTTAAATAACATTGTTATATTGCTACTATACGCTTAAACCTTTTCAAAATCATCACAAAACATCCTATAACCCTTTAAAACCAATTTCAAGTCCACACATATGAAAACCCTCTTGCAACATTTTAATTTTCAGCACTCTTTCTTATTGAGTGTGAAGTTGAGAAGAAGAAGAAGAAAAAAAAAAAAAGGAAAGAGAAGCTGAGGTTAAGAGCCAAACCTCTGATAATTACAGGTGAGTGCATAGATTAGGAGCACGTATATGTGTACGTTAAGGTTTCTTCAAAACCCTATCGCTGAAATTTCTGTTTTAAGGTTAGAAAATTGCTAGATTTTCTGTTTTAGGGTTAGGTTTTCGCTGGATTTTTATATAGAGTTAGAAGATTGCTGGAATTTCTGTTTTAAGGTTAGATAATTGCTAGATTTTCTGTTTTAGGGTTAGGTTTTCTCTGGATTTTCATTTAGGGTTAGAAGATTGCTGGAATTTCTGTTTTAAGGTTAGATAATTGCTGGATTTTCTGTTTTAGGGTTAGGTTTTCGCTGGCTTTTCATTTAGGGTTAGAAGATTGCTGAAATTTCTGTTTTAAGGTTAAATAATTGCTGGATTTTCTGTTTTACGGTTAGGTTTTTGTTAGATTTTCATTTAGGGTTAGTAGATTGCTGGATTTTCATTTAGGGTTAGGTTATTCCTGGAATTTCTGATGGAGTTGGTTAAGTTATTGCTGGATTTTCTTTCAAAACCCTATAGAAAACTAGTTTTGCTGATTTAAATTCGTTAGGTTATTGCTGGATTTTCTTAAGGTTGTGGCTGGATTTTCTAAGTTAGTTGACTAGGTTATTAATGGCTGATTAGATGAAAGTCATACGTATTTCTAACGGGTTCTCTCTTTGTCCCTTACAACGTCCGCCCGCTACCTGTTTGACAAATTGTTTTAAACAAATATCCTTCATCCTTTTAATGTAGTTACTTCTTGAGAAAAAGCATGCTTATAGCATGAAGTCTTATAGTAGAATAAATCCTGGATTGGAGTTAGATTGGCTAAGTCATGTGCATATCATATGCATGATTCATAGTTGTTGTATCATTGTATGCTTGAGAGTGAATGCTTCATATCATGATATGGTGATCATAGTAGGTTGTGGTGCGACACACGATATGTCTATGATAAGTATGTAAACCGTCTAGATACATGATGTATCACATGAGACCCTTATGAGGAACTTAAATGTATGAGGAGACCACATGAGGAAGGTCGTCCTATGCTTGCCTGGAAAACCATGACATATTGTGCTTGTATGTGGACTTATGCATATGGTAATTGTAAATGCGATGAAACATACTTTGTTATAACTTGAGTTGGACACCACACCGGAAATGTGTAATTCGACAGGACATAATTAGAGGGTCCGTGGGTGAAAGTCCTTAAACCCCGATTGGTACCATTGGGAGCGACCAATGCTTAGACCGGGTGAAAGAACGGAGCGCTGGAATGTTGAAATACCAAAGTAGGCAGTGACTCCCACCGACGTGTGTCGATTGGTTGAGAGGTTTGACCTGACCTGACCTGCTTATGGGTAAGCAAAGATAGGTTGTGTGTGACGAGCTCGTAAATTGTTCGCTATCGTTTTGCTAGGCGACTTATTACTTCTCGCTGTTAGGCAGATAGTGAGGTTTAACATAAGTGGGTTAGACTAATTTGGCCCGTGAACTATGTAGTCCCACCTCTGTAGTTGACCACGGTGGAAAAGTCTACACAAGTGGGTAGTAATCATATGCGAGTCCCACCTCTGTTTTAGACCCTGGTGATCCAATTGAGAAATGTGGAAAGTTATGGAAACGTTGAAAGAGTATGCATTGTAAAGTTGTGGAAACGTTGAAAGAGTATGCATTGTATCTTTATTTTATTGTTATCAAGCCAGAAAGCCTATGCATTATAGGAGCATGACATGAAACATGCATTTTCACTGCACACACGCACTCACTGGGCTTAGTAGCTCAAGCTTTCCTTTCTATTTTATTTTTTATTTTACAGGTGAGAGTAGGAAGCTGCAGGAGTAGAGGCTACAGACTCCAGCTGTCCTTTTTGTTTTGTACATATCAGTGTATATATTTTTTTGTAATACCCTGAATATGTACATCAGGTATAGTAAATATGAATGTTTTGGTTTTGCCTTGATGTGCTCAGTTGTACACAGTAATATACATTGAATATGATGAAATTTTGAGAAATGATACATGTTTGTCGTCTTTACTTTCAGAAATCCTCCTTGTGGAGCTCCGCTTATGGGACTTAGTATGTGATAGTTGGAAGTCCCAAAATCGGAGTTCTACGGAGGCTGTCAACCAAAATTTGGTGTATAGTAATCATGGATTACCAACACTAGATTTAGGGTCGTGACAGTTTGATATTTTTCCTGCATTTTCTAAGTTTTTCTGAAAACCAGCCACCTATCGTTCATTCTTCAAATTTCTTCTTACTCATAGGGTATTTTATGTGCAAAACCTATATTGTTTGGACCATTTTTGGATGATCTACACATTGGAAGTGGTTTCGGGCAGATCCGACACATATACATGATGGTTTGATCAAAAATAGGGGCCGGCTGGACTGTTTTTCCTTTTTTTGGGCGCTGTACATACACCATCTGTTCGGTGTATAATCCTGTGACCCTCTTATGATTTTTACATCTGTTACTGATGTTTCATCCGTGATTTCATATATCTATGGATCCCAAGGCTATTGGACATCATTCTGAAGGACCTCTCTCCATTACTCCCACCAAGTTCAATGGAAGTAACTTTGTTTTATGGTCCCGAGCTGTCCGAATGTATGTTGTTGGAAAGGAAAAGCTTGGATTTCTCACTGGCACTTCCAAAAGACCTTCCACTTCATCATCTATTGATTCTACAAAGATATATGCGTGAGATTCTTCAAATGCCATCATGATGGGCTGGATTCTCAATTCTATGGAGCCTAGTGTTGCTTCTGCTTACTTCTTTTATCAGACTGCATCTGATCTGTGGAGGTCTCTAAATGATACTTATGGGACTGTTTCCAATAAGCATTGCAAATTCTAGTTGACTACAGAACTTTACTTTCTCACTCAGGAGAATATGTCTGTTACTGAGCATTTTGGGGCCTTGAAAGGCCGTTGGGAGTAGTTAAGTCACCTACAACCTCTAAGTGAACTACCAAACAGTTGTAGTGCAAAAATCATGAAGACACGAGAAAATGAAGCCAAAACTTATAAGTTCTTAGTAGGCTTGAGTAGTGAGTATGAGGCACTGCGAACTCAGTTGGTTGCTACACATCCATTTCCTTCACTGCAAACAGCCTATTCCATCGTTCATAATGAGGAGGCACACAAACAAGTGATGACAACACCAGTTTTCACTCAGGAGAGGACTGCCTTTACATCTACCACTATTCTATCTTATAGTCGCAGTGGTGGCTTGGACACTCAAGGGGCCTTCAACAGAGGACGTGGTAGTGGTTGCGGGAGATTTTGTGCACTTATTGCAACCGATCTGGACACACTCGGGACAAGTGTTTTAAATTACATGGTCGCCCTGTTGCTCATGTTGCGACTTCTGATGAGGTTGAAGCCACATCTGATACTCTTGGTGGCCTTTCTCTTGATCCATCTCTTGCTTCAGATCAGACAAATATTGTCACCATGACTCAAGTTGATGTTCTCGATCTTCAACGACTCCAGACACTTCAGGCCCAGTCAGCACCTTCTGCCTCCTCCTTCATTATGACTACAGGTACTGCATTTCATGCCTCTTCATCTCCTACGACCTAAATTATTGATTTGGGAGCCTCAGATCATATGATTAGTGAGCATAGTTGTCTTATCCCTTACAGTTCAGCTGATTGCCATTGTCTAGTTCATCTTGTTAACAGAACCTCTAAACCAGTGGAATATATTGATTGTCTCTTTTTCTCCTTCTCTCACCTTATCCAATGTCCTCTATGTCCCTAAATTTAGTGCACATTTGATCTCTATTAGTAGTCTCACTAAAGCCTAAAACTACTGTGTGATTTTCTTTCCATCTTATTCTCTTTCAGGACTTGAGTACGATGAGGACTATTGATGTGGGCTATGAGCGTGGTAGTCTCTACTTTTTACGTCAAGGGGAGCTTTCTACTAATAGTGTTTCTGCTCCATCTTCTTTGTTTATTTCTACTTATAGTATTTTAGAGTCTCAAAAGGCGTTTGTTGCATTATGGCACGCACATCTTAGTCATGTGTCCTTTCGGACTTTACGTTTTTTAGTTCCTGCATTTAATAAGTTGGATGATGTGTCTCTTCGATGTGAAGCATGTCAGTTTAGTAAACATGTTTGAACTACTTTTCCTACTGTTGCACAATGTACTAGTAAAATATTTACTTTAATACATTCTAATGTTTGGGGTCCTGATCCAATTATGTCTCTTGATAGGGTTTTTTTTTTTTTTTACAACCTTTATTGATGATTTTTATCGTGTTACTTGTGTATACTTGATGAAGTGGCGTGATGAACTTCCACACTTGTTTCGATCATTCCATCAAATGATCAAAACACAGTATGATTGTAATATTCAAACAACTCATTCTGATAATGGAGGTGAGTATGTATCGAAATTTTTTACCTCTTATCTTCAAAAACATGGCATTCTTCATCAGTTCTCTTGCGCTTACACACCCCAGAAAAATGGGGTGGTTGAGCGCAAGAATCGCCATCTTCTTGAAGTGACTCACTCACCTTTGATTGATATGAAGATTCCTAAGTCATACTAGTCTACTGCTCCTTTGACATCATGCTACTTAATCAATCATAAGCCTTCGTGTTTTAAATGGTAAAACTCTGTTTCGTACACTCAAACCCAATTGTCCTCTTTCTTATTCCTCCTAAGGTTTTTGGTTGTGTTTGTTTTGTTTACTCATTGGGCCCCAAGAGAGACAAGTTTAATAACCAGTCAATCAAGTGTGTATTTCTTGGTTACTCTCTTCATAACAAAGGCTATAGGTGTTATGATCCATGTTCTCAAAAAATTTATGTTTCCATGGATGTCACCTTTTTTTAAGAACGTCCATTCTTCTCTGTATTAGATTCCATGGATGTTGCTAATATGCGAGTCTCTTTGCATATGCCTTTGGTTGATGCTCCACCTATTACTTCTACGGTAGCACCTAAGCAAATACTTACCTATGTCAGCTGGAAGTCGTGGTCACCACTGATAGTTTCTCTTCCTAACTCAGGTAACTCCCTCATTCCTATTTCTCCATCATCACATGTGGCTTCTCGCACTCGTAGTCATCATCCAACCTTACATCCTATCTCTAATTTTCTTTCTTATGCCACTGTGTCTCCATCGTATTGTGCTTTCCTTGTTGTTATTTCTTCTTCTTCTATTCCTAAGTTTGTTCTTGAGGCTATTGTAGTCCCTGAGTGGAAGCATACAATGGAGGCCGAAATGACTGCATTGGATAAGAATGACACCTGGGACCTTGTCCCTTTACCCATGGGAAAGCATACCATTGGATGCAAATGGATATATTCTATAAAGTATCAGGCGGATGGTTCAATTGAAAGGTATAAGGCTCCCCTAGTTGCTAAGGGTTACGCTCGGAACTATGGTGTGGATTATACTGAGACATTCTCTCCCGGCCAAGTTAAATTATGTTCATCTGATCATTTCCTTAGCGGCGAATCTCTCCTCGCCGTTATTTCAGGTAGACGTCAAGAATGCCTTTCTTCATGGTGACCTTATGGTGACCTTATTGAAGAGGTGATATGGATCTTCCGCCTAGTTTTCAGCTTAAGGGGGAGACAGGGAAAGTGTGTAAGCTGAAAAAGGCCCTATATGGCCTTAAGCAATCTCCAATAGCATGGTTTGCACGGTTTAGTTCTGTGGTTCTCTCTTTTGGATTCAAGCAATGTCAATCAGATCACACTATGTTTATTCATACTCGGCAAGAGGGTCACACCATCATACTCATGTATGTGGATGATAGTGTCATCATTGGGGATGACTTGAAATTTCTTGAACATACCAAGCAAATGATGGGCAAGGAGTTTGACATTAAGGATCTTGTTCCTCTTCGATACTTCTTAGGGATTGAAGTTGCTCGTTCGTCCAAGGGCATCTTCATATCTCAAAGGAAATATATTCTTGATCTACTAAGTGAGACTGGCAAACTTAGAGCCCGTCCTACTTCATCTCCAATGGATCAAAAGCACTCATTACATGCATCTGAATGTGATATTTTGACTGAGCAAGTTGATCTATTTAACTATCACAAGACCAGACATTACTCAAGCAGTTGGCATTGTCAACAGATTCATGCATTCACCAAGGTCATCTCATCTAGATGCAATGTATCATATTCTGAGATATTTAAAGTCATGTCCAGGACGTGGCATTATCTATGCTAATCATGACATGTTGATATTATTGGGTACTCTGATGTTGACTAGGCAGGTTGCCCAACGGATAGAAAATATTGTACATTCGTTAGAGGGAACTTGGTGACATGGAGAAGCAAAACGCATTCTATTGTATCTAGATCCATTGCAGAAGCATAATATCGGGCTATGGCCCATGGGGCATGTGAAATTTTGAGGTTGAGATCCATAATGGTAGAACATGGATTCTTCATTTCCTCTGCTAGCCCACTTTATTGTGATAATCAAGCTACTATACATATTGCCTCTAATTTAGTTCTCCATGAGAGGATCAAGCACATTGAGGTCGATATTCACTTCAATTAGGAGAAGATTTCTTCTGGCGTGTTCAGTACACCATTTGTCAAATCAACAGAACAACTAGCAGATATCTTTACAATGGCTCTCAGTTCTCCTATGCTACAAGACGTATTTGGCAAGTTGGGTATGACGGATATTCATACACTAACTTGAGGGGAAGTGTTGGAACATTTTTCTCATTATGTAGGGGTTTATCTTTAAATATGCAAAGTAGAGTCTTATGTGTAATTTTGTGTTTATTAGGAAGTTATTTGTAGATAGGGGAAACCCTACATATGAAAAGATAATAAGACAGAATTGGGCTCTCATGTTTTTGAGTTCCTTAATTCCCCATCTCTCTCTCTACAACCTTTCTACATTCTCTGTAAAAACTTCACTTGGCACCCAAAAGGAACCATCAACACCTCCAACAAATCTGAAATACCCAAAGCTGTAAATGGGTCAGGTTCAGGCCGAGAAAATACAATTTTTGACTAACAGGCCCATCCAAGCAGGTCAAAATCTGGACCCGATCTAACATAGCCCAGCCCTTTTACAGCCATAGAAAAAAACATAGATAACATGGGCCAATTGCTAGGGGACTCCAGTCCTCTTCAGTGTCCAAGAAATGACACCACGAAAATTGCATTGAACAAGATGGATGAAATAAAGGAAGCTTAGGAGAAACTAAATGATGAAAAACAAGAAAAGCAAAAGCAACAACTATTCATTGAAACTAATAGGCCAAGGAGAAGAAGGTAAAACATCCACGGCTTTTGAACCATTACACTAGGAGAGGAGAAATAAGAATGACAGTTCACATTGTGCAAAACAAGTTGGAAAAAATCTTCAAAGAACACAAACATGAAACATCGGAAACTCAAGGCAAAAAATCACAAGGGACATGGAGGAAAAACAATGGAGAATATCAAATCCATGACACAAGGGAAACTGAGAGAGAGAAAAAACATGGAAATGTAGGAGAAGCACAGCAGAGATGGGTAAAAGTAAAATGAAGCATAAGGAATGGTAAGATAAATGACAAAGGAGACACAAGGAGAATGCTAAGGTTTTCCTAACTGTTTCCAAAACATTATCTGCTTTTTCTATGCTGGACTATTGTATCTAAACTACTTCAATACAATTCTCTAACAATGTCTTAATGATAGAAAGACAATTTTCCTAGGCATTTCTCAGCTATTGGAAACCATTTCCCATGATGCTCGTTGTTCCCTTGTTTCAGGGAAATTGGATTGCATAGGTTTGTTAATTCTGTTTCCCAGAAATTCCTGCAACAATGAAGCAAGGAACACATTTATTTAATGACACAGTAAAAATTACAAGGAACAAGTGATCATCATTGGAAGTGCATTGCGTCAAGGGGGTTTGAGAAGGTAGGTTTTTTTAGCCTTACCATGACACAATGAGGAAAACTAAAATTCAAGGGTCATGTTTCTATTCATTAAAATGATCTTTGGCCTTCAGCACATGATCAGACCCATAAATGCATGAATATTCAAATATATGTATCTCTATATATATTGGATTGAGATTCCAAGGGAAGAAGACTCATAGAAGAAGATGAGGAGAGAGAGAGAGAGAGTTTTCTAATGTCACATGAAATGAATTTCCAGAAAATGATTATACTTTAATACTGAAGAGGTCTGAGAATAGCTAAATATGTATAATGAAACAAAGAAACAGATCCATCCTATCACAAAAGATTTCCAAATGAAAACTCTAAGGTGCTGAAAATCAAAGCATGACAATCAGATAAAAGACTCATTCGGTACAGGTAAAATTGTAACGCCCTGAAAATCGGCGGTCGAGCATAAACTCAACTCCCGAGTTCCAGAACATCACTTATGCAACAAAATGAATGATGTTTGAATGTTGTCGGTATTAGTACATTGAACATGAGTGAGATTAAGCCAAAACAACATATCATACTCCAGAGACAGTTAAATTGCAAGCGGAAGACTGTGATAGATATATATAATATAAAAACAGTGATGAGTCTCCAGAGTGTGATAAAGTTACCAGGTTAAATAATTACAGTACAATTCTAAAATATACCTAATGTAAGGAAGTGTAATGTCTCCTATCCCAAATATCATAGCCCCGTCAATACAATACCAGGTCTTCATAGACCTGCCAGAGAGATACAAATAGGAGAACTCCTCCTCATCATCATAGAAGTAGTCCGGCTCTGCTTCATAAGCATCGCCATCACTTGAAACTCAACAAATCTGGTTGGTGTTGCAAACACCGTCCCGTAACGTGGGAGTAAGTGATCAACTCAGTGGAACAGTAAAGCATAGGTTAACATGTTATCAATTCAGTCAAGCAGTAATGATAAAGCAGTAAAATCAAACACTCTTAACTACTCTTATTAATGCAAGTATGAATACAGTCATGATGTATGCCCTCACCGACATACTCCCTCATGCGACACCATCTTCGTTCGCGGCATGCTTTCTTTCCTCAGTGCTCCACATCTTCCAGGCACATGCAATGCATGATGAGCATGATTACCGAGTTGTTATTAGTCCATTTCAAACAGCAGGATTGGGAAACTAAGGTACCTCCCTTGTATCATTCCCAAACATGATCCATTCTAGGGTCGTCAGTCCTAGTTAATCTCATACGATGGTGTATTTCTAGGTCGCTGCAAGGGCTACTAGGGCTGTTACACAGAATCGTTGCACCACTCCCCCATCACCTTATCAATACAGGCCTAGTTTATACTCTGTTACTACGGGAAGGCTCGTAGCCTCATCGCAGATTAGAGTATGCTCGAGATCACTCCACTGACACCCTACCAACTGGCAGTCTATTTTCGAAGCCCGACCGGTCCGCTTATTGAGAATGGAACCCGGATGCAACCCGACTGGGGACCACAGCCAGGCTGTGCCAGCGTAGGCCGACAGCTCAAATATAGTGTCCCATACTACCATAATCGGCTCACGAGTCTGGTTGCTCACTGGTCACTACGGGGAGGCACGTGGCCCAGGCGTGGCGACAAACTGCGACCACGGTGTCCCATACCACCATGCTCGGCTCATGAGTCTTAGCGGATCGAGGTACCATGGTTAACGGGATTCCACTGGTAAGTTTGGTACCCTAGGTTCATGCAGTAGCGACCAAACATGGTGAACATACATTAGACATATCGGGTTACATGACGAGCCTGACTAGCTCGAGCGCACAATCAATTGAACGACATGAAGTGCATAAGCACTTCGCGTGGCCTAACCACTGTCGCCAACTGACATACGACTCGGGTTCGTCAAACGCATCTCACGTGGCGACATGAACATCAGCCACGATCTCAAATCCGGTACCGATTGTCTGGACTATAGACGTAGTCCCAAACTCAATCAATTCTCATCCATAGCATGTAGAGTAAAGCATGATAAATAAAATAGTTCAAGCATGCTAGTAGGCATGTTATAAGGCATGTTATAAAGCATGATAATAAGCATGTTGTAAAGCACTACATCAATAGGAATACAAACACATGTATTGCAAGTAAGCGGTTTAAGTGATAAACCTCATGGAGGTAATCATACATGTCGCTAGGGTAGTTGAGAATCCAATCTCAACACCCTCCTAAGGCATCTACATCTAAACACTTACTCACTCAAGCATTTCCACAAACACTTAACATACACTATTTCACATACTTGGTGTATGTTAGCAAACATGTATTAGGGCGAGTCCTTTCGCCAAGCAAATAATTTACGCACATATAGTATATTTATACAATAAATAATCATGGCAAACACATCTCTAAAATACATATGTATACAGTACTTTCTACATTACAGTATTTGTACATACATAGTGTATATTAGTAAAACATGTATTTGAGCGAATCCATTCACCAAAAAAGTATTTTATCCATATATCATGTATTCATACAACAAATAATCATCTCAAACACATTTCTAAAAAATATACGTATACGGTATTTTCTACGAATACCTAGAATATGTAAAATTCCATAATTTGCATCTTTAATCGAAACAGAAATCGGAAAGCACTTTGTACATGTGCAATTGCATGCAGATCATGAATCTATCATTATCTGACATTGAAAGCGTTGAAAACCATAACCTATACACCTAAAGTCCGCACCTTTTGTCATAGAATCGTAACGGAGTCGATAGGTTCGCTAAGCTTCCATATACGGGAGTTTGGCAACCTAGAGAACGAAACAGGTTAGCTATTTCATAACCTACAACCTATACAACCCTAAAACAGATTAGGGTTAAGATTTCTTACCTAGAAACGACGCCGGAATCGCCGGGAAAGCGATGAGAATCAGGCGGTGGAGCCCGAATAGCGGCAGGGAACAGCAGCAGGGAGTTCCTCCCACATCTCCCTCACTTTCTCTCACTTTTCTCTCTTCTCAAACCCAAATTCGTGTGGCTGAAATGGGGGAGGGTTTAAGGTCCTTATATAGTCTAAAACTTCACCAAAATAGACTTCTGGACAAGGTTCACCTAGGTTATAACCAAAGCGGAACTTTTTCAGCTCAACGGAGGACTTCTGGCGGGCCTCCTTGAGCCAAAGGTCGGACTTAAGCTCACCGACACCGGATCTACGTTCTATTAAGTTTTCGTTTCAATCGGATTTCCAGATCACGCGTGGCAGACCAGTTTCAGTTCGACGGTCAATAGGTCTAGATCGGAGATTCCGAGTACATGTAAATGTGTATGAAATTTCTCCTGATCCGAGGGTGTAATTTGGTTTGATTCTGACGATCTGGTTGCTTAAAACTGATCCGCAAACGAGAGATGCCAGATTACTATTCAAGATATTTATTTTAAAAAAAAAACAAGTGTTTTCACACTCTCTCGCTCCGGACTCAAGCGAACAGCCGTGGGACACTGGCTGGATTTGATTTCTGAGATGGTTGTCAAGCCCAGCAAGGCGGTCCTAATTCCTTAACTTCGTGTTAATCGGACTTCCGACGTGCGGTTCAGATCTGATACGGAGTTTCGAGATGCTCCCGAGAGCAGCCGGGTAATGAGTTTGATCCGAGATTTTTGGGTAACCTAGCGTCAATGATTCTACAAGTTTTGGGTCTTGCAGATCGTATTTAAAGCGATTCTAGTGGATTTCGTAGCTAATCTAATTTACCACGTAGTTACTTTGTCTCATTTCTAAAGGATTTAGTCCTATAAGATTTCTGTCTGAGGTGGTACCTAGGCCTTTGTAGTTTGTGTATAAAGTGATCCAAGTTATACTACTTAGCTAGTTTAAGATAGTGTCTAGGGTGCAAGTACTTAGGAAAATTGAAAGAACAAGGTGGTGAAGGGTAGGATTTGTGAAGGAAAGGGGTTCAGAAGCGATTTTAGACTGTGGGATTCAGTTCTGACAAGTTAATAAGGTGTTAGGATCGACCCATCGCCTAAGGACGTCTAATCCCAGGTTGAGAAAAATCCGGGGTGTTACAAAAATACAGTTCGATTAGGGATTGATTCTCTTAACTTCACGCATTCGAACTTCGAAGTAGTCAAGCTGTTTCAAATGGAAGGTTACCACCACATGAAATCAACAATTGATCAATTAAATTCACATTTCATGCTCAAACACTTTATCAATTATCCTCTGTTAATATGCATCCTTTTCAGCTTTCAATTAAGACATAGGATACAAGGTCATACTTCCATAACATTCTATACAGGATTTCGTAAATATCAACTCAAATTTATTCATAGCTTTGATGTGTTGTACCTCATCCAATTTTACGCCTCCTTTAAGAAGAACAGAATAATATACTTTTACAACTTTTTCATTCACCGTCTCCTCTCTCTCGTCTATATATGCGACACGCAAAGACGGGTACCTGTGTGTGTTTATTTTTGGACCAAGAATAGTTCAAAATCAATCAACAGGGTTACATTAAAGTTGATTAGTAAAAGCACAAAAGAAATTGCAAATTGTACTTTAACATGAGATTCAGAATGTTATGATAACAACTTCGATCCCGCATTTCGCTGGATTTTTTCTGTGCTCCATAAACCTGACAGGAAACAACATAGGTGAACTTCATATCTGCAACAGCTTGTGAACGTACGGTGAACTCCTGTTTGCCATGATAATGGCCATCGAACTTAACTGCAGAGTAAAAAATGAGAATTATGAGACAGCTCTTGGTCCATTTATTTGTGGGTTGAATAAGCATTGTGGTGATTAGTGAGTGCAGATTGCAGAGTGATATAAAAGCTGAAGATTGTACAGAGTGGTTGCAAGAATGCCACTTACCTTGATCTCCTGGCATATCCAGGGAGCATTGAAGTTCTAGTGCTTGCCTATAATACATCATCCCTCTCACTGGTAGAAGCAGAATGGACAAGCATAAATAAAGAAGCATAACATGCTATTAAGGCAAGATATAATGCAAAAATTGCTTATAGCCAAAACCTGTTCTAGAAAGCGTCTGTGCTCTATATGATACCCACTGACAAACTCCATCCATAAAAGCGGTGTCATTTCCATGAACAGAAGCATGTATTCGTTCCAAGAAATTCCCCCATTCATCTAATATATATATATATATATATAGAGAGAGAGAGAGAGAGCAATTATTCCAGTTTATACTAATACCAGAAGAAGAAGAATGTAGTGCAAATTTGCAACATCAATTGAGTTACCTGGATATATCTTCTGTAGATAGAACAAAACCGATATTCCATCCTCATTGTCCTTGTTAAGTTCCTCCTCTGAATAGAGAACTTCTTCTTTGTAATATGGGGTCAAAACACTAAAACATCCAAATGGAGAAAGTAAAAGTGAGAATCAGAAGGTACTGACCATCTTGACTACTCATATCCATGGTTAGAAAATAACAAGCATGGAGATGTAAAATTAGAAGCACAAAAAGCACAAATCAAATTAATTTTATTGGTGCAGGGAGTAGAATGATGAGAAGAAAAGAGAAGGGCAGGCAGAAGATTGAAGAAGAAGAAGATGAACGAAGAGGAGAAGGGAAGAAGGAGAGAGTTTAGGGCAACAAACTTGTGATAGCCAACAAACTGAGTGAAAGATACCTCGTTTCAACACTTGAGGTCTTGGTATCGATCCCTAGTGGGGGTGGAAGCTAACAAAAAAAAAAATTATGAAATAAAAGAAAAGGTACTCAACAGGATTACAAAGATACCATGCACATGCACACACATCATCCTACACTCCCCCTCAATCTGGAGCATGTATGTCAATCATGCCTAGCTTGGAACACATATGGCGCAAATGATGGTGACCAGTCCCCTTAGTTAAAAGACCAGCCAGTTGATAATCAGACTTCTGAAATGACATAAATATCCCTTTGATGCAAACTTTTCACAAAGAAAACGAAATCAAACTCGAAATGCTTGGTGCATTGATAAATAGGTTTGAGGATATGTGAATAGTGGCAAGATTATCACAATGACAAGTCAAAGGAGAGGTAACAGAAAGGCCAAAAGACCTAATTCAACTAGGTTTTTGACCAAAGGAGTTCCCGCACACCACAAGCCATAGCACAATATTTACCTTTAGCACTAAACCAGGCCACAACTGACTGTTTTCCAGATCACTAGATTTTCACCAACCAAGGTGCAATAACTAGAGGTAGAGCGGTGATCAGAAAGAGAGCCAGCCCAGTCCCCATCCATTAAGGCTTCAAAATGAAGACGATTATGCTTGGAATAAAGAATGCCCCGACCATGTGAGTCTTTGAAAATTTTCAAGACAAGATAAACCGTGTCTAAGCGATTGGCACATGGTGCATACATGAACTGACTATGTTCACTACGCAATATTGGGCTAGGTAAAACTAATTCACTATGCTCACTAAGCAATATTGGGCTAGGTAATGATCAAACCGATGAATTTGCAAACTAATCGTTCGTAAATGACAATATCATATAACAGTTCATGATGCAAGGACATGAGATGGCCTAACCGTAGATGCATGTATAATCAGGTTGAAGAGATTCAAATAATAAAATTAATTAACAAACTATTTTCAATCAAAGGGATTACGCAAATCTCAACACAAAGATGAAATCATTTCGTCAGGATTATGCCCCTTAGCATAAAATCACGTAAACAGTAAAAAGAAAATGGAGGATATAGGAATATAAGGATATCCCAGATCTATCATAAGCCAGTCCACCATCAAGTTTGGATCCGATTCTCCTAACTAGCCATCCATCTTTTCCATTCAAATCAAAAAGGGAATATCCAGGGAGGAACGAAAGATATGAAGAAGAGATGAGTTCGAGATGAAAGAGAGTACAGCTTCTAGGGCATCATAGAAAAGAAGACGGTTGATTCTTACCTTTTCTTGCACCTCAAAGATATAGAAAGAAGGAAAATCTGAAACTAGGATGGAAGCCTTAACACCAAAGGGCCAATCCTAAAACCCTAATTTCTTTGGTAAAAGAGGAAGAAAGCATACGAATTCTCATTCATTCAATAATAAAATATGGTTTCTCACAGTGTATATATAAGCCATCGAAAAAATAAAAAAGCGCACTAAAGCCCTTGAAAACAAGGGAAAAAAAAACGCCTAAAACTAAAACACCCATGCGACAAGGTGTGAAATCTGCCCCAGGCCTACGGTCAGGGTGCGGTCATGCCACTCCTGCACACATAGCGCATCAGAAAATGGGTCTGATGGACCCAACATCCATCCACATCAACTCCTCCGCTCTAGTACTATGTCGATGACGTCTCTTTCTCTGGTACACTCTAAAGGGTGCACCACTGATGTCCGCATCAGTTCACTACTATCAAGTTGCTTGGAGGAAGTGTCAACAGACCGAGCACCAAGAAATCCACTCTCCGAAAGAAGATCAAGAGTGCATTTCCATTGGGAGATCATGTAGCACTATTGCATCTTGTAACCTCAATGCCCACAAAATAGCGGAGAGAGTCAAGATCCTTATGTTACAATCCCAATGGTTTGAGGAGTCTAGCTTGATACGCTCCATGAGTGATGGGGACATTACGCGCACACGCATGCCCCCCCTACACACGTATGCAAGGAGGGCCTCACCATCAATCTAGATCGATGACGACGTTCAGGGAGGGCCTCCTAGTTAGAGGGCTGCATTTTGGTTCGTTGGAGTGGACCCGATAGTCATGTGAATCTCATCATGGGTTCTCATGATCGTGGCCTACTATTCTAATTAATCTAGTACTTTGGGTTTTGCTTATTATTGTTATTAGGAGTATCATGGACGGTTTAGATTGCTTTGATTAGTTGTTATTTTTTATTACTTCGTCGCCAAGTAATAAGTTGCACACATGGCGCGAGTTTTGAGGTATATGGTGTTAATCAGGACAGCAGGGACAGCATACATTCAGCAGGGATAGCATACATTTAGCAGGGACAACGGGGACAACATACATTTAGCAGGGACAGCGAGGACAGCATACATTTAGCCATAATTAGGACAACAACATATATTTAGCAGGGACAGCATAATCAGGACAGTAGGGACAACATACATTTAGCCATAATTAGGACAGCAATATATATTTAGCAGAGACAGCATAATCAGGACAGCATTAGCATATATTTAGCTATAATTAGGTCCTCTAATTATGGCATGATTGTGTCAATCTTGTATACTGATTGTACATATCTTGTACAGTTATTGTTTCCTTGTTTGTTAGCCTAGATTGATGTTAATGGCTGTAATTCAGCCTTGTAATTAGCCTAGAGTTTCTATATAATCAGAGAAACCTCACAATGAGGACATTCAATCCAAAATACTTACATGGTATCAGAGCCTTTTATTACCTGTTCTGAGATTTCTGGGTTGGGTTGGGACTAATCTGTTAGTCTTCTTAGCTGTCGATACCTTCAAAGGAAGGTGTTGATAATTCTGGTGGGTTATAAACTGCTGTTTGGCAGTTTTTGTCGAGGGTAGGAAGTTTCTTTCTTGCTGGAAATTTTCATTTTGGGGTGATTAGTGGTTGTCGATGTGTCCAGTTCTTACTGGAAATTCTCATTTTGGTCTCCTTTTATTTTGGACTTGCTGGTTGTAGGTTTGTTTTTGGACTAGGGGTGAGGTGGATTTAGTATTATCAGTCTTTATTATTGTGTTCCGGGCATCATGTCTACTAGCAACTCGGATTCTTTTGGTGTGCGCTTCACGGGCAAGAATTATTCTGCCTAGGAATTTCAATTTCGCCTATTTGTCCTAGGGAAAGAGTTATGGGGTCACATAGATGGCAGTGATCTAGCTCCTCCTGAACTATCTAAATTGGCTCAGTGGAAAATGAAAGATGCTAGAGTCATGACATGGATTTTAGGATCTGTTGATCCTTTGATTGTCCTAAATCTGAGGCCATAGAAGAGTGCACAAGAAATGTGGGAGTATTTAAAGAAGGTTTACAATCAGGACCACACAGCTAGACACTTTCAGTTAGAATATGAGATCTCTAATTACACTCAGGGCAATCTCTCCAAACAAGATTATTTTTCTGAGTTTCAGAACTTGTGGGGTGAATTTGCTGACATTATTTATGCTAAGATACCAGCTACATCTCTCATTGATGTTCAGGAGGTTCATGAACAGAGCAAGAAAGATCAGTTTCTAATGAAGTTACGGCTGGAATTTGAGGCAACTCGCTCTAATTTGATGAATCGTGATCCTCCTCCCTCTTTGGATGTGTGCTTTGGGGAATTACTTCGTGAAGAGCAACGTCTTGCAACACAAGCTACTTTTCAGCAAAACCGCATGACCTTTAATGACGTCTCTTATGCAGCTCATGGGAAAGGCAAGGGTCGGGATATGCGGAAGGTCCAATGCTTCAGCTGCAAGGAATATGGGCATATTGCTGCTCACTGTGCCAAGAAATCTTGCAATTATTGCAAGAAGCCGGGACATATTATCAAAGACTGTCTGACTCGTCCCCAGAATCGCCAAGCTAATGCCTATCAAGCTGCGGTGGGTACTTGTGCTTCCACTAATTCCGTTACAGCTGGTGATCCCTTTGTTCTTACTCCTGAAACTGTTCAGCAAATGATTATTTCAGCCTGTTCAGCCTTAGGGCTTCAAGGTAACAGTACACTACCATCTTTACATTGGCTTGTTGATTCTGCTGCGTCTAATCATATGACTAGTTCCTCCAACACTCTTACCAATGTTCGGCATTATCATGGCTCATCGTACATTCAGATTGCTGATGGTAATCAGTTACCTATTCATGCTGTTGGGGATATTAATTCATTAGTTAAAGAAGTTTTTGTATCTCCTGAGCTTTCTACTAGTCTCATATTTGTCGGACAATTGGTTGATAACAACTGTAATGTTGGGTTTTCTCGTGATGGTTGTATTGTGCAGGATCAAGTATCGGGGAAGATACTCGCGAAGGGGCCTAAAGTCGGACGATTGTTTCCTCTACATTTTTCCATTCCTTTTTGCATTTCTTTGGCTTGTACTACTGTAAACAATAACGATGAAGTATGGCACAAATGTTTGCGTCATCCTAACTCTATTGTTCTATCTCATTTAGTAAAATCTGGTTTGTTGGGTAATAAAGATCCATTTTCCTCTCATCTCTCTTTTGATTGCTCAACATGTAAATTAGGTAAGAGTAAATCTCTTTCCTTTCCTGCTCATGATAGTCGTGTTGAAAGCTGTTTTGATTTGATCCATAGTGATGTGTGGGGTATTACTCCTGTTATATCTCATGCAAATTATAAATATTTTGTCACGTTCATTGATGATTATAGTAGGTATACCTGGATTTATTTTCTTCGTTCTAAATCTGAGGTATTTTCTGTGTTTCAATAATTTGTGGCTTATATTGAAACTCAATTCTCTTCGGGCATTAAAGTGTTAAGGTCCAATTCGGGTGGTGAATATATGTCTCATGAATTTCATGCCTTTCTCAAGCTGAAAGGAATTGTTTTTGAGCATTCTTGTCCTTATACACCTCAGCAGAATGGTGTTGTTGAACGTAAGAATCGTCACTTGTTGGAGGTTGTTTGAACGTTATTGCTTGAATCTTCAGTTCCTTCAAAATTTTGGGTGGAAGCCTTATCCACGGCAATTTATTTAATTCATAGATTGCCTTCAAGTGTCTTGCATTTTGAAACTCCCTATTATCTTCTTCATCATCAGCATCCCAACTATCTTGCTATGCATACTTTTGGTTGTGTTTGTTTTATTCATTTGCCATCACATGAACGACACAAACTTTCTGCCCAATCTGTTAAGTGCGCTTTTATGGGTTATAGTAATTTACACAAAGGTTATGTGTGCTATGATCCATGCTCTAACAAATTTCGTATTTCTCGTCATGTTGTTTTCTTTGAAAATCAGTCTTTCTTTTCTACTCATGTTGCATCCTTACCTGAGATCAATGTTCTTCCTCATTTTGATGACTTGAATCCTATTCCTGAGCGATTCAAACCTGGATTTGTGAATGAACGCCAACGACCGACTTTGCCTCTTCCTGAGCCTGACCCGACATTTGAGCCTGTTCAGTCTGTTCCTTCTGCGGCTGATCCGAATTCTGACATTGTTCCTCGCCGGTCTACTAGAGTCTCTCATCCTCCTGATTGGTATGACCTTTCTCATACATCTCTTCATGCTACTTTGTCCTCTATTTCAATTCCATCATGTTATTCCGAGGTTGTTAAGCATGAATGTTGGCGTGAGGCGATGGCCGAAGAACTTCGGGCTCTTCAGGACAATCACACATGGGATGTTATTCCTTGTCCGATGAATGTTAAAGCCATTGGTTGTAAATGGGTTTACTCGATTAAGCTGTGTTCTGATGGTATTCTGGATCGCTATAAGGCCCAATTGGTTGCACTTGGTAACAGACAGGAATATGGGGTGGACTATGAGGAGACCTTTGCTCCAATTGCCAGGATGACTACGGTACGGAATGTTATTTCTATTGCAGTGTCTCAAGGCTGGCCACTTCATCAAATGGACGTTAAAAACGCATTTCTTCATGGTGATCTCAAAGAGGAAATTTACATGGCCCTGCCGCCTGGCTTGACCTCCTCCTCTTCTTCAGATGTATGTAAATTGAAGTGATCTCTGTATGGGTTGAAACAGGCTCCCCGGGCATGGTTTGATAAGTTCCGGTCTACCTTACTCCAGTTTTCCTTTGAGCAGAGTCAATATGACTCCTCTTTGTTTCTTCGTAAGACCTCTGCTGGTATTGTTCTTCTTCTTATTTACGTTGATGATATTGTTATCACTGGGACGGATTCAGACTTGATCACTTGTCTACAGCAGCATCTTCGGGCCTCGTTTCATATGAAGGATCTTGGTCCTCTTACATACTTCTTGGGGTTGGAAGTTCACACGGATCCTTCTAGTATCATTCTGAATCAACATAAGTACACACAGGATTTGATTGCTTTAGCTGGTTTTCAAGATACTTCTTCTGTGGATACTCCTCTCGAAGTAAACACGAAGTATCGTTGTGAGGAGGGTGATCTCCTGTCTGATCCTACTCTGTTTCGACAGCTGGTAGGCAGTTTAAACTATTTGACTATTACTCGGCCTGATATTTCCTTCGCCGTCCAGCAGGTTAGCCAGTTCATGCAAACTCCCCGCCATCTACATTTGGCTGTTGTTCGCTGTATCATCCGATACCTTCGAGGATCCCCTAGCCGTGGGTTGTTCTTTCCAACTGGTTCTCCTCTTCGCCTTGTTGCATATAGTGATGCGAATTGGGCCGGATGTCCGACGGTCTATCACAGGTTGGTGCATGTTTCTTGGTAATTCCTTGATCTCTTGGAAGAGTAAGAAACAACCTCGTGTTTCTAAATCTTCTACTGAATCTGAATACCGTGCCATGTCTGCTGCTTGTTCTGAGATTGTCTGGCTTCGTGGGCTTTTGGCTGAGCTTAGTTTTTCCCAGTCTGATCCTACACCTCTCCATGCTGATAATACTAGTGTCATTCAAATTGCTGCTAATCCCGTTTTCCATGAACGAACGAAGCACATTGAGGTGGACTAGTACTCTATTCGGGAAGCATTAGACACTCGTATCATTTCTCTCCCTCATGTTTCCACTAACCTTCAGATAGCTGACGTGTTTGCCAAGGCCATGACACGACCACGCCATCAGTTCCTTGTGGGAAAATTGATGCTTCTTGATCGACCAGCATCAATTTGAGGGGGGATGTTAATCAGGACAGCATACATTCAGCAGGGACGCACCTCATGAATATTGCGAGGTTCAGGCCAATTGACGATGGCCTTGACCTTCTTGGGATCCGCCGAAACACCCTCAGTTGACACAATGAAACCTAAGAAAACGCACACTACTTTAGATTGGCGTACAACTTCTCAGCCCTAAGAATCCCATAAACCTACCTCAAATGGTTGAAGTGTTGCTCCTTGGTCATACTGTAAATCAAGATATCATCAAAGTATACGACCAGGAACTTCCCCATGAAGGGCCTCAACACTTGGGTCATCACACGCATAAAAGCGCTTGGGGCGTTAATTAATCTAAAAGGCATAACTAGCCACTAGTATAGCCCATCCTTCGTCTTGAAGGCCATCTTCCACTCATCATCAGGGCATACACGGATTTGGTTATAACCACTTTTACGATCAATTTTTGAGAAAATAATATCATTGGCCATCATATCTAACATGTCATCAGGACGCGATATGGAAAATCGATACTTAATTGTGATTTTGTTGATGACCCTACTACCAACACACATCTTCCATGTGTCATCCTTCTTAGGTGTAAGAAGGGCGGGCACGACACATGGGCTCATGCTCTCTCGAATGAAACCCTTCTCTAGGAGCTCATCAATCTGCCTCTTCAATTCAGCGTGCTCCTTTGGGTTCATTCTGTAATGCGGGAGGTTTGGCAGAGTTGCCCCAGGGATTAAATCAATTGCATATTGTATATCCCTCATAGGGAGAAGTTCATCCGGTAGATCCTCAGGAAAGACATCACGAAACTCATGCACTACCTGAATGGCCTCGATGGGTAACTCTACACTAGCCTTTGGTACACTCTCCCTAGCCACAAGGGCATATACCATCGCGTCCACCTCCGTTTCTCGCTCAAAGTCTTTGGCATTTAGAATATGGAGCAGTTTGGACTTCAACTTCGACTCTTTTACTTCTTTTAAGCCGCTCACACCACTCTGTGTGGTGGACTCCTTTCCAGTCATATTCTTAGGTGGCAGAGGATTTAGCTTGACCTTCTTGCCCTCAAACCAAAATGTACACACATTTGAACGACCAAATATGGTGACATCCCTATCATAGAGCCACGGTCTGCCCAGAATAATATGGCCAACATCCATAGAAACAACATCACACCAAAACGTGTCTTTATAAGATCCAAACTGAATAGGAACAAGACATCGGTGTGACACTGGAATGGAAGTCTCGTCAACCCAAGAGACTCTATAGGGTTGAGGATGGGCTTTCAGTTTTAAGCCCAAACGGCTCACAGTGCTAGTTGATGCCACGTTGGCACAACTACCACTATCCACAATCATCTTACAGCTCTTTTTCTCACACTTTGCATAAGTATAGAAGATCGTGTTAGGGCGCCAATCATCCGTATTCTTTGCTTGAGCAAAGGCACAACGCACAACTGCGAGGGTCGCAAGCTCTTACAGTCCCTCCTCATCGTCACTAGGGGTTTCTACTGGCTCATATTCCTCCTCCTCACCATCACTCTCTGGGGGCACTACTTCTACTTGCCCATCAATAAGGAGTACTCTGGTGCCCTCTCAAGTGCCGCACTGGTGGGCAAAGTGACCAAACCCCTAACACCTAAAACACTTAGTGGCCCCACTTCTACGTGAACTAGACCCGGCAATTTCTTTAGCCTTATCATCCTTGGACCTAGGCTGAAAATTGTTGGAAGGTTTGTTTTGGTATCCAGAGTTAGGTTTAACCCCAGAGGGGATTGGCCTTAGCTCTTGAATTGCGAAAGTCAAACCGCCTTCCCACAGACTCTTTGAGATATTGCTCGACATCCAACACTACTTGATACAACAGTTCAATAGTGTCTGTCTTTGGCGAGCAACTCTCTCCTAATGTCAGGATGGAGGCCCATTTTAAAACGAGCAAGGGTGAGTACGGGGTCCTCATCAACCTCGCAGCGGGTCAAGTACTCTTCGAATTTCTCAATATAGTCAGCAACATTCATGGAACCCTGTAGAAGAGACTGTCACTCCTCAATCAACCGCAAGCTATAAGAGAAAGGGAGGTACTTCTCTTTAAGTGTTTCTTTCATTTCTCCCCAATGGACTATTGGGAGTTCCCTCGCACTTTCTTTCTTTCGTTCAACCGTCGCCCAAAACCTCTTTACTTGGCCCACAAGCTTCATCTTAGCGAATCGGAGTCGTCGAGTATCCAACATGTCATACCACTCAAAATAATGTTCATATCCGCCAACCAATCTAGAAAGGCTTTAGGGTCCAAGTGGCCCGGGGCATCTACTCTAACTTCCTTGAGGAGTTGCGCATCTGGGTCATATTGATCATGATGTCCCTTGCGGGGTGGGTGCACAGGTGCGCACCCATGACCAACGCCTTAGCCGCCTCCATTCCTTGGTCTAACCTCCTGACCACCTGCTTGAGAATGGACATCTTCCCCAATGGTGGGGTTTGCCCCAAGGGAGGCCTCTAGTTGAGTAACGCGATCATCAAATTGGTCAAGGCGTTGATCTATGCGTTGTTCCAAGCGCTTACTTAGATAATCAACCTGCTTGGTTAACTTGGCCACTGCTTCTTGCAATTGCTCCACGTTTAGAGTAGGGTGCAAACCAAAACTGCGACCCGTACGTGTGGGCATACACTTGCTAACTCAACCTAAGGACCTTCTACTATGACTATATGCGTCTAAAGAAGCTAAACGACCCTATGAGACTCTATATGAGGGAAACTACGCGGTGCTACCAAAATCCAACAATATAGTTGTTGAAATAAGGGATTAACAGAAAGTTACAGCAATGTGAATTGCTAACTTCCTGATAATTAGAAATTTCAGGAACTACGGGTTTCTAAATAGCTATATATGATGAACTGGGTGCATGATGGAATCAAACAAACTAACCCTAAACATGATGTATTCCCCTATAAGAACCCTAGGCTTTGATACCAAATTTGAAGCAGGACATGAAATTTAAATATTATATGCAAGATTTCAGGCTTAGATCATACTAATTCAGAACAATCACATAATAATTCCACATCCCACACAAAAGCTTAAACATTCAAGTAAAGGGGAATCTGCAAGGGTCCAGGCCTACACAGGTTAGGACTGGATCAATAAAATTACGGACCAAACGATGCTCAAAAGGAAATAGAATTCAGCCACACATGCACAGTAATCAGTCCCCAATCTAAGGGATTCCCTAATTTCAATTCAAGGAACCCTAGGGTGAGAAAAGGGGCAAATAAATTAAGGATAAAGCAATCTAGGGTTAGGGTTATGAAAACAGGTATGAAAAGGGGAAAATAGGAAAAAAAAAAAACTGAACCTGGGACAACTCCCTCGTGCGGACAGCGGGCCAGGGCCTTGCGCACGTGCGTAGGGGGCTGGCCGCACGTGCGGTGGGGGCCCGAATCCCCAAACTGCTTCCTTGACCTTGGTCGGCCAAGGGGGGCTTCAAACCCTCCAAATCTCGCCGCAATCCGATGTGCAGTCGGGGCGCGGTGCTCCATCGAAGTTTCAATCCTCCTACAGGGCCAGATTCTGGAAACTGGTTGTAGGGAGGAGGACGGCTGCAAAAACAGGTGGATTTGAAGCAAGGATGATTGTAGAAGGTAAGAGATATGGATGGAAGAAGATGAGGGCGGATTGGGATAGACGTAGCTTCGCACCACAGTAGTTACCCCTTTGAAAACGGAGGGTTTCGTACCCACTTTGAATTTTTCCACAACTTAAAAACTCAGAGTAGAAAAAAACACGAAAGAATTTTTATTCAACTTGAATTGATCAAAAGAACTACAAGGGGGTGCCTATTTATAGGAAAACTTTATACCCCAAAACTCATGCCATGTGCGCAACTTATTACTTGGCGATGAAGTAAACCAAAATAAAAACCAATCAAAGAAATCTAAAGCGTTTATGAAGTTCTAAATAACATAAATAAGCAAAACCTAAAATATGAACTTAATCCGACTAGCGGGGCCCAGATCATGAGATCCCATGATGGGCTTTACTTGACTATCGGGCCCACTTCATTGAACCAAACTCTGTCTTCTAACTAGGACGCCCTCCCTGGATGTCGTCACCGATCCAGATTGATGGTGAGGCCCTCCTTCTGGCGTACATGCGTAGGGGGGCCAGCATGCGTGTGCGTGCGTGATGTCCCCATCACGAAATATACCTACAGAAGCTTGTGGTGGATAGTGTCTATGGGATCTAATTCCAGGATTGTGTTTCATTAAATGGTTCCCATAGCCTCTTCATGCCAACAACACTTAAGTTTACTAAGAACAGAAAATTAGAGGCAACTGTAAAAAGGAACAGATCTTGAGAAAAAGGAAAATGGCCACATATAAATCATCACTCTAAACCATGGTTTTCCTATATATCAGAAACTACATCTGCCACTTCATGTGTGCAGAACATCTATGGGTAGATAAATGTGATATGTAAAGACATGGGGAATCATGAAAGCATTACCGGTGACCATGATAGAATGAGGAGATGAAAGAGGTGGTAAATTTTGCATACAAATACCGCTGCAAAAGGGAATGGAGTTACAGAATGAATGGAGTCGTAACAAAAAAGTATTACACAATTGTCTTGGTGTTCCTTTTGATTCTTAACAAATTACCAGTACCAATCTAAAAGAGCAAAAGCATGAGAAGAATAGACATTGGATCATGAATCAAAGGAAAGAGAAATAAGAAAAATGGGAACCACATGATAGATCATGCAGAGGAACTTTCATAGACTGCAGCATATTCTTCAAAGATAGAAAATACTCTGATATTCTAGGGCTTCTCATCCCGTGTTTTGGTACTATGAAAGAAAAGTTTAAGAAGATTATATAAAACATTTTAGTTATTTCACTTGGCTGTAAAACATTAAAAGCTGCAGTGGTAGAAGGGCTCTAATGATTGACCAGAATACCCTAAAGAGGCAGTGCTTCTGTAGATCAATCATATCCATCTTACCTTCACAAAACTTTTGATTGTGGACCTCCCGATAATTTCTTGTTGATTGCATTTTCTCATCATGTTCAGCAAAAAAATAGAAAGAAAGAAAGAACCATGTACTCCCACAGTGTGTATCTTCAATGGTTCACAAATTAATTCTTTGTACTTTTAAAGACTGTGAACTTGATATCTAATTTGTTTTAGTTATGCAAATGGCTTCTCTACTTTGACAATCTTTCATTCATTTCCTTGTATTCATGTCCAATTGTACAAATGGATGACTGGTTTGGTATTTTTAGATTAAGGATATTATTAGACCTTCTGCTATTAATATTCAAAATCTACATTTTTTTAATCATTTATAATACTATAATGTTTTGAAAAAATGGTAGTCTTAAGCATTTTAAGTTTCACAAAATTACATTGAAAATAAATAAATTAAATCATATTCATGTACTCTCTTTCTTAGAGGTTGGTTTTCTCTAGGTATGAGCATTGTTGTCAAATGCGATCGCATATGCGCATACTGTGGATCAAATCGCATATGCCATATGGCATATGCGATCATGGCAAGTATGCCATGGCATACTTTTATATGCGACCAATATGCGATCGCATACTGCATATGCGATCGCATATTTCCTAATAGCCATAGTGGAAGCAATTTTTTATTTTTATTTTTTTTTCAATTTAGAGAACTTTTGCCTATAAATAGGCACTCGTATCCCCTCCATTTTCACTATTCTTTACTCCAAAGCTCTAAATCTCTTACTCTAATCTCTCTACAATTATTTCAAGTATGTTTATTTTTTGTATTTTATAAGTTGTGCTTGCTTTTTGCAAATTAAGTTGTAAGTTATAACTTCTAAGTTGTTTCAAGTTATCCATTTATCAATAAAACTTCTTTGTTCGAAGTTTATAATAATTAGTTCTCTTTTAATGTAGCTTGATTGTTTTGTTAAAATTTATATAATATAATATAAGTAATTAAATATATAACTTAATGAAACACTCAAACTATAATGAAATAAGTGAAATAACTTAATGAAACACTCAAACTAATTAGGCAAGTTTTCCTTTTTTTTAAAAGAATTTTTTCATTTTTTTTTTTTAAAATTCCTTTTTTAAATTTTTTATTATTTTATAAAAAATATACCATGGCATATGCGATTGTGTGATCACATATGCGAACAGCATATGCTGATCGCATATAATCGCATATGCGATTTGACAACATTAGGTGTGAGTACCTGAATTGTAGCATGCCATTCAAAATGGTTGGGGGTATAAAAAATAAACTTCCAACAAGTTAATGGACAGCCAGCACAAAGCTGATTCAGGGGAGACACTAAGAGATGCATGTTGAAGATCGAACCTGAAAGATAACATGTCACGGACTTTTGGAGCACTCGGCATGTTCATAAACAAAGAGTTTGTAAAGAAAGTAATGCGGCGGCGAGCATCCAAATTCATGGGTATGTTTATTGCAGGCTCCTTCATAGTTAATAGCAAATGAAGCCTAACAACCTGCAAGAAAAATGAATATAAGCCAATAATAGAGAAATCCAATGATTCAAACAAAACCAATAAAAAAAGGAAGTACCTTCTCACGCCAAGATCCACTTTCCACAAGGCTGAGGTTCAAAGTTGAAAACTTTGGTTTGGTTTTGTCATCCTGATTTTGATGTCTACGTTGATATGTCTCCATAATTCTATAAAGGAAACAATATTGGGTATGAAAGTTATAGAGGGTCACTATGTGGGCAGTAAGAGTCTCATTTAAAAAGAAGTAAGAAGATCATTTAAAAATCATCTTACACATCGCCCTTAACCATAACATCATGTATGATGATCTCCATTATATCCTGAAGGACGTTGATGATGTGTGGCTTATTTGCCTCAAGATTTGCCTCAAGATTGTCTACATAATCAGGTTTCTGTCAACACAAGGAACTCAGTTTGCAGATGATAACAATAAATCTAGACCTGTCCCCTGTAGGTCAGTGCCTAAGACATTTTTAAATGTGGATATCTGAAGTGAGAAGATTACCAAAAAGTTTAGAAGCTTCTCCAACTTACTGCTGAGCTGAGGCAGTTCACTCATCCTGAACTCACTCAGAAATCTGCTCTGCCCCATGCTATTTTGGACCTCTCGACATATTTGATGGACAACCCTGGACAGTAAGCATCAAATGGAAAATTTTCATGTAATTGCAAATAGATATACACCTAGAACAAAACAAGACATAGCTATAGATAAAGAAGTGCAATATAAGGACAAAGGTACCATAGTTTTACTATCTAAAAATAAGCAGGAAACATTAATAAATACAGTTTTCCTCACAATTTATCCTCTTCATCATCCCAAAGGCCCAGAAGTATATCTCTAAGCGTCTCATAGAATTCTATCACGGCAGAATACATGTAATCATCGATTTTTATCTTTCTAAATAAATCTGCATCCTCTCTCCCCTGGAAATCTTTTGCCATGTCCAATGCTATCGGTATCTGTTATCAATAAGGACGGATGCAGGTTAATGCAATAGTAGAACACGTGAGGTCAAACACGGGATAAAAATATTGACTGCTTGGACAAATATGAGAAATGAGAGATGATGGGTACCTTACTGGCAAGCAGGAAAGGAGGCCACTGAACAACAGATACATCACCTGAAGAATATGGTACAAGCAGCAGATCCTTCTCCCTGAACAATGCAGAAAATAACAGAGATAATGACAGAATATAGTAGAAGGCTGTTGACTTTTGAAGTTTTTAAGTAGTGGTCTCAACTTATTGCTGATCAAGTCCTCCTCCCGCATACTACTGATGAACCCATTCCACACCTGAAAGAACTTTGCAATGTTCTTCCATTCGTCCTCCTCCTGATTCAGAACCAGCACTTTTAGGAAAAAGAGAATTAATCTTTTAGCATCCTAGCATGCATATGATGATTGTCTTGTATTATTTTTCCCAGTGTAAAACACATCTGCACAACTGTACAGATAAATTCCCATATAGAGTAGTCAACGTCATCAAGACATGTTCCCATCAGTAAGTTCAACCATTTCAAGTTCAAAATAACCACGAAAGAAGCATTACAGTATGATTCCTTCTGGATCCCTCTTTAGAGGATGGCATTAGACGTTCACTAAAAGCATTTGGCACAGCTTTGAATCTGGAGCGTAGCATCCCGAGCGTCCGAATCTGTGTAAAATCAGGAGGCATAACTGATGGTCATAATGGACATAAAACTAATACCCTTCTGGTTGCTTCATTGGACAACATAAGAAGCTGTTGAACAGATTCTTTGCAAAAAGTAGGACACTGATGGAATTCATTAGGCTCATTAAATGCCATTAAAATTCACTTTGCAACTAGTTTCCAACGGGATTAGAACAAAAATGGCCACTAACCTCACCCAGGTGGCTGAAGGCTCCAATAATGCCTCCAATGATAGTGGAGAAAATAGCATACCATATCTGTGCATCCATGAAAAACACCTATATGCCAAAGGAACCACATGAAAGTTTGAGAATTCCAAAAGGAGATTCAAAGTCCAGGTCAAAGGTTCTCCTAAAGTTTTCTTACCAGGACAATTGGGGCCCATATGGAAATAACAACACCGATATTGTGCTCAACTGTATCATTTACAGCATGCCACTCAATACAGGTCAATGCAAAACAGAAAAAGAGAAACCTTTCAAAAACCGAAAATCATACCATTAGGAAAAAATTCATGCCATTCATAGCTGGTGATTCTCATTCCCATGATCAGCTTTGTTGGCTCAATCAAAGGCAATATCTATTAACAGGAAGAATACCGTCAGAAAATCAGAAATTTAAGATGGGTTAATTAGATTGTTAACAGGAAGAATAGCGTGTGGGGCCCACCATGGTGTTTGTATGACATCTCGCACATCCAGCAAGGTTGTCCCACCATGAAAATGGGATGCCCCAAAATTAAGGCGATCCAACTATCAGGTGGGGTACACATAGAAAACCATGAACAACCACCCAAAAAACTCCACATTCACATGGGGCATCCCATTTTCATGGTTGGATCGATCTGATTTTTGGGGCATCCCTCCCTCCCTAAGATGATTTTCTTTATGAATATCTATATTTCGTAATTACCAATAAAACATCTTAAGTACAAATAACACCACCACCTGTAGGGATTATTTCACCGTCAACGAGGCCAGTATGATTGTGATTGCTTGCAATGGCATCTCTCAACAACAGATTAAATATCCATATAATGCAAATCTAATGCATTAATAATCTCTAATTCATAGCAATTACTAATCTGAATCCCTGATGATGATAAATTCATTTAAGAGATAGGGAAGAAATAAAATCACCTCAACATAGTAGCTGAATGCTAGCTTGCTGATTAGCAGCAGGATCCAAAATAGAGTATATCTGATGAATCAAGAGCATTTGAAATAGCAACTGGTTAATCAGAGAAGCACGTGGCTCCTGACATTGAAAACTAAGCATATTAGCATACTTACTTGAGAAGCGAGAACAGGCCCTCATGCATGCCTCTTCCAACATATAACTTTGGCTGTTTTTGAAACACGTGTAGGTAAAAAACACTCCTACTAAAAAAAATCATCATAAAGAAATCAACCCAAATAAATGCTTGCCTGAGCCCACCACATTAGAAGAATAACAATCCGCCAGTTTGAACGCTCCATGGATCTTCGCAGTAGAGGAAGCATGAATAACAAGGCAGCCAATACATTGGGTATCATATATATTACAACTGCATAACTATACAACGACTGATTTTGCCAATTTCTGGCCCAGTTGCTGAAAAATTTTACAAGTCCAGTGGGATTCTGCACAGAGCTAGAATAACCAATAGGCAGGACTATTACCCATACAGCTGCAACTGCAAATTTCAGGAGATACCGAATTATTTGGGTATATTTCATGCTTCCCCAAGCTTTCCAGCTAAGAATAATATCCAGAGTAGCTGCACCATTAAAGATGGCATCAAATAAAAGAAATCACCAGCCAACAAAAATAAGTATGGAAACCAGCACGTTGATTTACAGTGTATGCAATGGTCATATTGTACACCAATGAGGTGCAAAACAAAATGCAAACACAAACATATTGTCTAACTGATGTCGACATGCATTGCCAACATAACTGACAAGAGAATCCAAAAATCCAAGCAAGTTAGAAAAATCAAACCATTGTACCTTGCAGGAAATTGAGTAAAGCAGCAGTTATAAAGATGCTCAAAACATCTTTAAATACATCCGGATCAAAGAAGGCAATAACAGAGCCAGTAGGACTCCATGCAATAATTACCATAGCCTGCAAACCAAATAAGTGAGATTACAATCATGTTTACAGTAGAAAAGGCTGACACCCACATAATCAATATTGAACAATAGAGATTACCTGGAAAGCCAATATAAAGAATATCCACATCCTATTGAAACTTCTGAAAAGGTGCCAAAAGGTACGGACTTCGACAAAATTAGTTTTAGGCTTCGTCCGGCCACTTACAACTTGGTGACGATGCTGCAGGGAAGTGTACATTGTGGGATGATATTTTTTGATTTTGTTATGCATAAGAAAACTTTTGTTCAGAAAGAATAAAGTATATCAACAGGAAAAATGCCCCTAAGCCAACGGAATTAGTGAATTACAAATGGCATATACATTTGAACTTTATCTTTTAAACTGTATGATAAGATGATCTTCAAAACTGTAACGCGGTGAATGCAGAAGATATACATTGCAAATGAAAGGAAGCAAACTGAAAAGACTAAAAACCTAATGTTGGGTGGACGAATCTCATACCATCCATATAGATCATTCTAAAGCAATTGGCTAGGAAATGATTTGGGAATAGCACAGAAGATATATTGTATCTATTTAACACTGAAGATATATCGTTTGTAGAAAGTAAAACCAGAAATCACAACACAAATCATGATGCCATCTTAGAGTACCCAACTACACGAGCCACAGATGACTGATTTTCTTCAAACCACAATGATCACTGCCAACAATCAAAACACAGTAACTCCAATAATCCATGCACTATGAAAACATTTCCCAAGTTTGCTTGGTTAGGTATAAAAAGAGAAACTATTCCTCTCATGGATCCTATCCAGATGTTGCATAAATTATTCTCGAAGTGTAAGTATCCTTGTTGGATTTATTCAAATGGTGACAATCTAGGTATTCTAACATGATAATTCTAGCTCTTTCCATTCACTTCTATCTAAAATTCACATAAAATTAATAAATATTTACCACAACTTTTATGTTTACCTCCCAATAAAAATGTTTATATAAATTGTGATATAAAATATATATGACTCACAAAGGTCTCATTAGAGAAGTCACTATGTAACCAAAAGATAATATAAAAATATAGACTTTCTAAAACTTATTAATGAACCCTATTTCTTGGGGTTTGTTGAAACTTACACTGTGATCTTGTCAGATACCAATAATCCTACCCATATCTGCACAGTAGCAGCACAATAGCATTGACATGATCTGGGTTCTATTTTCGTGTGAATAGATCTTATCCAGTACTGTGTGTATCCTAGAGCCTGTAGAGACCATATTGTCAGAGTATATGCCTGTTACAGTTATATACATCACTGTTCTTATTCTTCTCATACACCATTATCACCACTTGAAAACAATTAATAAAAGGTCCTACTAGTCCAGCTTAGCACATCTGAGACAAGTTGAGCATGACATCAGAGCTAGACATGAGAATGACATTAAATAAGTCCTTTCAGTTAATCATTAGAATAAGCATGGGAGTAAACCTCATCTGTATGGGTCACCTCCTCAACAAAAAAATCTGCCTTGTAATTCATTGGCCACCCTAATTTAAAGCATTCTCTCGTCCTGCAAAAAGGAACAAAATTTGCTGTTATGAATTTTCTCATGGATAAATAATAGAAGAAATGACATAATTTTCGAGAAACTCATACCAAAAATATTCATTTAAATCATCATAATTTCTCCATTTTGAATGGCTTGCAGTGCCACCTTTGTTTCTTTGAGCTTCCTTTTTCACCAACAAATATCAATATCAAATGCAGACTAAAGAAATGCAAGCAGTTGGAATGGGTGAAAAGAGAATGACTTTTAAAGAATTCTACCTTGAGCATGACTTGATATATAGGAGTTATAACTTCTCGCAGAAATGATTCCTCACCATGGTGTGCTGCTTGGATATGATCTCCACTAACCGGATGTACATTACCATATAAAATTTCATGGAGCTCCTCTGCCATCTTATTTTGGAATAACAGAAGATATACATTAATTCTTATACATCAAAATTTTAAAACTAGATCAATTAAGATACTTAACAAGGCTCAAAGGTGACATGAAAGCTTTTCGTAAAGATTAAATGTGATACTTGTTAAACCACAAGAGGCAGGGGGAAAAAGACTATATTGTGGAAATTGTACATTGCTAATTTCGCTGAGAATAACAGGAATATATAGAAGAAGTGGGAGATCTATGGGATATCTATAGAGATAAGGGTGTCCCGTATTCGTTATGATACGGCCGTATCGGCCGATACGTAACAATAACGGCCGACACTGTTACGCGATACAGGGTCGAAATGGGCACCACCCTCCCCCCCCCCCCCCCGCCCCCGGATTCTATGACCGTAACGGCCGTTACAGCCCCCGGATTCTATGACCGTAACGGCCGTTACAGCCCCGTAACAGCTGTTATGGGCCTAAAGAAAATAGGAAAAAAAAAAAAAACATACATTTTTTCTTTCTTTCTTTTCTTCTTCTTCTTCCTCTTCTTCTCTCTCTCTCTCTCTCTCTCTCTCTCTCTCTCTCTCTCTTCTTTCCCTCTTTTCTTTTCGGTTTCCCTCTCTCTCTCTTCTTTTTCATTTCTGGTAACGAAAACGGAATGGACTGTGTGGCTATAAAACAACCACGCACTTAATTTTATTTTTATTTTTTTGTGTTCTGCGGTGCACACTGAACAGTGCACGTGCACTATTTTGTTACACAGGTCCGCTGCAATGTTTATTTTCCATCTAACCTGTTAATTGGGTCACACTGACATGGATGAAGGGAAACTTTTGTAGCCCCCAATGAATTTTTAATGGTGGACGTTTAATTATTGTTGTTTCTTATGGTGCGGTCCACCTGAGCTTTGGATCTGCCTCAGTTTTGGGCTCATGCCCTAAAATTATTTGGCAAAATGGATGGACGGTGTGGATATAACACATTCATCACAGCGAGGCCCAAAAACGTTTGACACTCGTGTGCTACACTTCACAATTCGAGTCCCGCCTAATTCGGGCCCTTAAAAAATTGTACAGGAGACATGTATTAACTTAAAATATACCAATTAAATATGAACTATAATTGCTAATTCACAATGCCAAAATCAAATTGTTTGAATAGTTTTAATTGTTAATTTGTAAACGCTTATTTTTTAAAATAGGGTCTTTTGATTTTTTTTTTCATGATTCACTATCCAATAAATGTCCACCAATTCATAAGTGGGATAATGCCAATAAATTGCATGAATTTGAGGCTGATTTGGGGCATGAATTGGTCCTCCAAGTTAACCCCAAATTGCCAACGCCATCTACCTGAATTTAATTTCATTTTTTTAACGAACTATTGGGAGAAATGATATCAAATTGTTAAGCATATAAATTATATATTTAGAAAATTAAATATATGAATTTTGTAGTCAAATTCAGGTTATCTAGTTCATAAATTCATCAAACAGTCCGATACACCTTCTCACCAAAGAGTAGACTATTACACCACCATAAACATGTTCCAATTTATAAATGAATGCATATTTGGAATGCTTAGAATATTCCGGATTTAATCCTTTTTTTTTTGGCAAAAAAAAAAAAAAGAAAAGAAAATTTGCACCATTACGGGCCGTTACGCCCCCATATCGCCGTTACACCCGCGTATCCGTAACGGTATCGGAGGGCACCGTTACGCCAACCGATACCGATACGGGATACCTTAATAGAGATCTTAATAGATATGCATCTTAACAAAAAAGGAAATATCCTAATTTAGTAAGATTATTCTAATTTACTCTAACATCACCCCTCAAACTAAAGGTGCTTTAAAGAAATGAAACTTGAGGTTAAAATGTAAAGAAAAAAGTGATACTTATTAAATCACAAGAGATTACATTGTAGAAACTATACCTTGCTTATTTCGCTGAGAATAACAGGAATATATAGAAGTAGATCTATGAGATATATGTAGAGATCTTAATAGATATGCATCGTAACAAAAAAGTAATTATCCTAATTTAGTAAGATTATTCTAATTTACTCTAACATCACCCCTCATACTGAAGGTGCTTTAAAGAAAAGAAACTTGAGGTTGAAAGGTATGGTTAACATTTATTCAAAAGCAAAAGAAAATTTCAACAATTACGTGGCAACATAACAACAAGTAGCATGAGGTAAGCAAACACTTTGATGTCCTTTTGGATGTGAACCATTAGCAATTTTAGCGACTGGCAAATGATCTAATGATACTTTTAGTGATAGGGATTTCAACCATTACTCTTCCAGTGGATACACACTTTCGGTGGTTGGGAGTTCAAACGTTGCTCTTCTGAAGGCTCTAAATGTTCGAACAGTAAAGCAAAAAACAGGTTTGGCCATAAGGTTGACAGCTAGGAACAATAACAAGTCTTATTCAAAAGCCCAACACAACAACAAGTCCGGTCTAAAAGCTCTTCACAATAACAAGTCCGCTCCGAAAGCTCAACATAATATGAAGTCCAGTCCAAACGCCTAGCACAAGTGAAAAACACTTGTCAAAAGGCCCAGGAAAGATACGTCTTCGAAGGTGTATGGAGAAGATGATTGGAGGTGGGATTAACAGATCTGGTGCAACAAAGGTTTTTAAGAAATTTTGTCGGGAACCGATGGCCAAATCTAGATTATGGCAATGGATGAAGATGATAAAATCAGATTGCCAACAAATCCTGCGGTGCTAGCGATGTAAAACAAAGATCTATCAAAGTATTTGGCAGTCTAAGTGGTTTTGGAGTATTAACGGTGAAGATTGATGGCATCAAACTTGCACCACAAGTATGGTTATATTGTGGTCAAATCACCATTTCTTTTATCTTTTCTTTCCTCTTTACTTTCTTTCCTTACCTTCCAAGTTCCAACAGAAGGAACGAAGAAGCCTGTGGTAGTGGATGGTGGTGATCCCAAGCAAGGATGGATGTGGGCAACAGTGGTTGTAACACCAATATTGGATATTGTAAAAACCAGTGAGGCCATCAACGAGATGATGATGGGAACTGCTTGGTGATGATGGGGGCTAGATATGATGAGACCGTTGCTGGCAACGGAGATGGATGGCAACGGAGGCAGTAGTCAAAGGAGATGGTGGTTGGTGGGGTGATGAGGACATCTGAGCACAGGATGTAGAAGATGAAGATGGTGGGGTGATGAGGACATCTCAGCACCTTACAAAGTATACCAGGGGAGGAGGAGATCATCTCCAGTTTCACTTTGGCTTGGTGACCACTACATGGGCCGAGGTGGGCCACATTAAAGGCCCCACATGCATGATCATGCATCTTCGAAGACCCTACACTAGGAAGATGCATGTGGGGTTGCTTATTGAGGAGTTTGAACCATTAGATTGCTAGGACACATCGAACGGACGGTTGGATCGTGATTCGTGAGGATGCTTTGATCGGACGATTGGATATTGTGGACTATAGGATGTTTAGACTTATTTCTTTTATTTAGTTAATTATTGATGTTAGATTTATTTTGATATTTAGTTGAGATTAGAGTGTTAGGAACAACTTTTATTTCATTGAGCATATTTACGTTGAAAATTGTATCTGAGTGCGTCTTTTTGTAAAAAGTCTTTTCTGCCAGCCCTATAGATGGGTTTTTTTTTTTTAACGAAATTTCTTTGCTTCGCTTGAAGCTTTTTCTTCCTATGAATGGATTCTCTTGTGAATGGAAATTGATGGTGTGATGCCAAGGTATGAAGCCTAATCTTTCCTCTCTTATCTCTCTTTTACAATGTAGTTCTCCCTTGTCTTCCTCATCTTCTTCTCAAATCCCACTTTTCTTCTCCAAACCTAAATCCCTTTACTCTTCTCCACCAAAACTGAAACCCATCTTCTCCTATCCCACCCTCCACCAAAACCCAACCCATCCCATTTCTATCAAGCCGCACACGTACGAACAGGGCCGTACAACCATACGGCCAGCCACCTAACTTCCTTTCTTCCCTCTCTTCGATTCTTCTTCCTATCCCTAGCCTAAACCCTAGTTCCCATTCACCTCCAAACCCTAGTTTTTTAAAATTTTCCCAAGCCCTAATTCCTAATTCCCTATGAAATCCTAATCCCTTATGAAGTCACTGGGTTCGAGAGTTTAAAGGACGAATGTCCCAAGTGTCCAGACTTCGGGAAAGTATATACATCACTTTTGAATGGTTAGAGGAATGATAGTGGGTTTGTCCTGATTGATAGCTTTCTATTCAAAGGAGACAAACTCTGTGTTCCCCGCACATCCTTATGGGATTTCCTTGTTTGGGAGCTTCACTTGTAGAGAACAGGTTTTATTGGTCGTGACAAGACTATTGCCCTTCTAGAGGACAAGTTTTATTGGCCAAGTCTCAAGTGAGATGTAGCCAAAATTAGGGCAATGTCATAGATGTCAGTTGGCAAAGCAGAAGAGGCAAAACACGGATTTTTACACACCTTTGTCAGTGCCACATGCTTCATGGCAAGACCTCAGTATGGACTTCATGCTTGGGCTTCCCAAGACAATCAAGAAGTACGATTCCATTTTCGTGGCAGTGGACCGTTTTTCTAAAATGGCCCATTTCCTACCATGCTCTAAGTCGTCCGATGCCTCCAACATCACGAATCTATTCTTTGTGGAGGTGGTTCGTTTACATGGTTTGCCAAAACCCATCATGTTTGACAAAGATGTTAGGTTTATGAGTAATTTTTTAAGACACTTTGGAACATGTTGGGCACAAGATTACAATTTTCATCAGCATACCGTTCTCAGACCGACGGTCAGATAAAAGTGGTCAATAGGAGTTTAGGGAACCTGTTACAGTGTCTTGTGAGTGACCATTCCAAGACTTAAGATGCAGTATTACCTATACCCGAGTTTGCATATAACAGTTCAATCAATAGGCATGAGTCCCTTTGAAGTTGTGTCTGGCTATAAGCCTAGAAAACCTATTGTAACACCCCAAACATTTCAATAACTGAATACTCAAGTGTTAACATAGGATGTAACCTATCACGTACATGTGTCTGGTACCAATCTAACCTTATGACGAATTCCCAAATGGAAGGCTAACTATTAGGAAAAGTTTTCTTTTCTCAGCCAAGTCATCTAACCGTTGGACTTGAAACAAGATCAACCAATAGCTCTCTAACTATAAAGAATCAGAAATGGGTTTATTTGTAAAAAAAAAATGTACAGGAAGGTACATACAAATATGAGAAACCATCAGATCTCACAAACTCTTAGATTGGCAATAATTACGAAAACGCCACTAGTGTGGACTAGAAATCCCAAATCACATAGTTCTCCTAATCTATTTCATGCAAAATCTCGAAATAGGCTTAGTTAGTAAAAATTGACCGTACAAACAAAAACTCGGCCGTTGGATCAGCGAGATCGGCAATTTAACAGACTTTCAATCAGGATGACCCATCTAGGGCCAACACCGCTGCCTGCTTCGAACAATGACCCTAATAACAGCCAGACAAAGCCAACAGACGGTACGGATCTACACCAAAACACCCATGGACCCCACCTATAAATCGTGTGCATACACAGGCCACAAACATCTGCACACACTGTACCTAGGAGTCAATCAAGGAGTCCTTGACCCGACAAAATACGCAAGAATCCGGAACCGACCGCGAATCATCGTCCGCTGGAAGATGCATGGAACATCATTGTCATTTTTATGAACGATCCGGACCGTTCATCACAACCAGTAGGAAAAACCGATCGGACCCTGGGGTTCTCCACACGCTAGCCAGACTCCCACGTGCGAGCGCAATCCGTCGTGGATCATCGGGCAGTGACGGACCGCAAACTGTCGATCCAAGTGGGCCACCATTTCGCCTAATCTGGGGAATCTGAACCATTCATCAGGTCGAGCTCTCGTTCCCGACCAAGAACAGGTGATCTGTAAGGACCCATGCAAACAGTTGCGTACACAATCTATTCTCATGGAAACCTACAAACCGTAAGAAAACGACGTCACCATGATCAACCGATCGACCCCGCATGCAATCCAGACCGTTCAAGGTCATCCGTAGGAGTTTTCGACTGCACCCACAAAGGTCGTTTGGGAAAATACCCCGCACATGGATCACTGGCCGAATCGTTCTTCATGCAACCGACTCCTTACGCAACGAACGGAGCTGTGTAAGTTACAACTTAACACGCCTTGCGTAAGGGCTACGCACGGAAGTTTCGAGAACTTCCACGCCTATAAAAACCCTCCTACCCCACCGTTGTGAGATCATAGTAAAGGGGAGAGAGAGAGAGAGAGAGAGACCACTAGCGGTAGGGGTGCACATTTAACCGGTAGAACCGTGGAACCGGACCGGAACCGTTGGATCGGTCCGGTTTGGTCCGGTTCTGGACAGCACCGGTTCCGGTTCCGGTTCCAAAGTTTCAAGAACCGTTGTATACGGTTCGGTTCCGGTTTAGGCGGTAGCAGAACCGACCCGAATCGTGGAACCGTGGTCCCCACCTCTTTTTACACGTTAGTCGTTACTACAAAGAGGATGAGCGGAGTAGATCTCCGAAAATGCCATCAGAAGTGGGCCTCACTTTTTTTTTTTTTCAAAATATCCAAATCATGCAAATACGTCTACGTGCATGGATTAGGTTTTGACAGTGGGCCCTACCCATCATCCCTTTTCGCAATCTAAACCGTCCATCATGTAGGGTGTTCAAAAACATTCCAAGGGACGTTCCCCTTTTCAACAGAAAGCAAGAAAAGATGGGGTATCTGCCTGTCCATATTTGGGAAACCCAGAACCGTGGAACCGATCCGGAACCGAACCGGTTTTCACAGTCCGGTTCTGGTTCGGTTCTAGTGGGCTAACGGTTCGGTTCCGGTTCCGAAAATCCTAGAACCGTTAGAAACGGTTCGGTTCCGGTTTTACCCCGGAACCGGTCCAAACCGACCCTTGTGCACCCCTAACCAGCGGCAGTAGGGAGAGAAGCTCTACTCGCTAGAATTGCAGCCGTCCAGCAAGAAGAGAAGGAGAAAGGAAGGAAGAAAGAAAGAAAGAAAGGAAACGGAAAAGGAAAAGAAAAGAGAAAGAGGAGGAAGAAAGAACGAAAGAAAGAGAAAGGAAGAAAGGAAAAAAGAAAAGGAATGAGAAGGAAGAGGTCATGCCAAGATCCATTCAATCCAGAGAGTGAGGGTTTTATCCTTTAGGCTTACATTAATATAAGTTATTATATTTACCTTGCCTTTACGTGCCATCCTGTTATTCCATCTTACCTTTACAAACCTTGCGTATTTCTATCTACCTTTAACATGCCTTCGTGTTATTTCTATCTTGCCTTTAACATGCCTTTGTGTTATTTCTATCTTGCCTTTAACATGTCTTTGTGTTACTTTAAATTCTTCCTGCAATTATATGTTTTACCATCAATTATTTCCCCTTTGAAATTATAAGTGTCATGTTGTTACAAGCGATCTTTATGAATTTATGTGGGGCGATGGATATAAGCCCTGCCCTTGCCTTTATCAATTTATTGAGTTGGTTATTACCACTCTCCTTATATTTGAGTTGGCTATTGCCACTCATCTATTTGTTGAGTTAGCCATTGCTACTCTTCTTTTATTGAGTGGACCATCATCACTCTCCTCTTTATTACATTGGCCATTGCCACTTTTACCTTTCCTGAGTTGGCCATTCCCACTCTTCTCTGTGTTAGTGGCCTTGTGCTACCTATTTTTAAAAGGCTTAGGCTGGTGTCTTAATATTCCTGAACTCTCATGATTCACTGGATTTCCTTTTTTTTTTTTTTTGCAAGTACTATGTTGGGTATCCCTCTTCTAGTGATCGAATCGATCCCGTGGACATAATGCATTTTCGGTAGTGGCCTTGGGGCGACACGTAATTCCATGTTTCATGGGTGATGGTTGTAAGACCCGACCCGAGTTCCTGTATGTGCATGTATGTGTAAGTATGCATTTCGTTTCCCTTGATTCCACGGTCCTACCGGTCAAATCCCGGGGACCCGCGACCCTCGGATAGTGTTTGCAGTCATCCTTAAGTCCAGTCACGTTGACCCTACTCGGATCAACCCGAAACCTATGTCATCTTTTTTGCATCGTCGTTGTGGTTCCGGTGACGCGTCTTGTGCGTCCATCCGACGTATAGATCATAAGTTATGTACATTTCATTCTATGGCCCTTGATTGTGTGGCCCACCTAGGGTAGTACATGTGACCCCACTCTTGGCACAAGTTCCAATGCAACACTACACACACCACCCAAAAACTCCATACCTAACACTACCCAACCCCACACACCACCCAAAGCCTACCCTAACCTATAACTTTGGTTTCTCCTCCCATAGGTAATCATTTCTTTTTCTTACAAACTCATCATTTCATTGCTAGAAAATCTCTCTCTCTCTCTCTCTCTCTCTCTCTCTCTCTCTCTCTCTCTCTCTCTCATTTCTCTCCTCCCTAGGAAAAATTAGTTTATGGTATATTTTCTTTCCAATTCCGCTACGCAACTCAGAACTTGTAATAAGCTCCCATTGTGAGAGCATTTGACAATTTATTTGATTTGGAATAAGAAATATAGTTAATATTATTCTTATGAATGCTACCTTCTTGAATGTATCTGGATGTGATCTATAGAAATTATAAGAAGCGATTTCTAGAGCATCCAAGTTTTGCATTATTAACACCTGACTTTCTCGGGAACAGGTATAAACTCTGGTCGTGAAAGTTCGGGATGTTACACCCATAGACCTTATTCCCATGTCAATCTCCCATAGGCCATCAGAGTCTGCAAAAGCATTTGCACGCCACATTCATGACTTGCATACGGAGATTAGAAAATGAATTAAGAAATGAAAAATATAAGAAACTTGCTAACTCTCACCGTAGGTTCAAGGAACATCAAATAGGTGGTAAAGTGATGATAAGGATAAGGCCTAAACGGTTTCCACATGAGACCTTCAAAAATTACAAGCCCACAGTGTTGGACCATACAAGATTTTGAAACGATTAGGTCTCAATGTGCAATTAGTAGATCTTCCGCCTAATATAGGTATTAGTGCTACATTCAATGTGGAAGATCTTGTGCCTTTCCAGGACCCCTCTTTAGACTCAGATAATGACACACCCGATGTCACGCCCCAAACTCGGAAACCGGGCTCATAGAATTCCCGATTGCTGAATCCGGTGCCGACAGCCTACATAGTACCCCATTCTCGGCTCCCGGCGCTCATACGCCAGGTTCCGATCCTGGGATCCTATAAGGAGGATTTTTTTATTTTTATTTTTTAGCATAACCACAGGTGTACCCAATTCACAATAGCAACATCATCAGCATCACTTATCCACTAATAATAAATCGTTGATTACAACATTGAAAGGCAATGCATGCATATAACAAAATCTCCACAAAGCTCGGCCGCATGCTCCTGCTCCAGCTCAGCTACGACTCTCCAAGTGTCGCCTGCATGCATCTATCATGCATAAGCTTATAGAAAGCTTAGAGGGTGGTGTAAGTATGTGCGCAAGATAAGTGTCAAGCACACAAATATCAGAATAAGCGGAAATATTAGCAAGTTTGTAGAAATATTAACAACATTATCCAGGATATACAATGCAGAGACATAATAAGCCAGAGTCATAAACTAAGGAAGTAATATAGATCAGCTATGCAATGAGGGAACATAGTAAGTCTAATATCAATCACCGAGAATATAATACAATATGCAATACCTAACGAGCCACGAATACCGTCGACCTCATCTAGGCCATGCAAAAACATAGTAAACCAAATGTTATGTGCTAAGGATGAATCATATAATGTCAGAGTATGCAATGCGAATAACCAAGCTACAGTGTGTAGTTGAGAGGGTAGCACGTAATATCGCAAGCGATGGGGTCCATCACAAAGGACTTCTATCTAAATCAATCTCATACCTAAATTTGTATAGCTAAACTCAATGTGGTAAACTCCTGATCTCAGGTTAGTCGTGCGCCCAACCGAAATCGTGGCCATTGTGAAGATTCATATAATGATTTAGTTGCGCATCACCAGCCCGAGTGTATAGTGAATGAGTAAATGGATCAAGAGCTGAGTACGCACTCCTGCTAGCAAGCCCGCATGTGACCGCCACATTATCCGATGTGGGACAAGATTCCGCCTTACCATATGCACAGTAGCCTGCCAGCATAGTAGCCTGCCAACTACTGGTAGCTCGCCCCAGGCCCTTAGGCCCCGCTCACATCAACGTCTACCCACGTGTGTAACAGTGACGAGTCATCTCAATATCAAAACCGTACATCTCTGGGATCATCACCGGGGTCTAGTACACTACATGCTAACTGCTGCTCTCCAAGCCGCACAGCCTAGCAAGCGTAAGAGACCTCACTACCCGCCCGTGGTTAGCCAATCACCAACAAGGCTTGACGGTAGCGAACCCATTTACGAGCTGGTCAAACTCAGCCTAGCTATGCCCCTTTACTCAAGAGGGTAAGGCCACACCCCCTCCCAACCGACCACACTACAGTGGGAGATGCGGCCTAAAGGTAAAAGCATTCGGGCCCTCATGTTTTCCACATGGTCTAGGCGTTGGGGCGTCTCCTGCTACCATGGAGGTTTAGGGACTTTCACCCAAGGACATCCTAAGTGCCCTAAATGCTCGATAACATTTCCGGTGTCCCAACTGGCCATCCACGACATGTCTGTGGAGGCCATGACCCTAATGTCGTTAGGGCGTACGGTGGTCATATCACAAAGTGCTGAGATATATACGTCATATCACTCAGTCGTGCAGTAATCCGCCTAATGGCATGTGCTATGATCACTTCTCATAACACGCATACATATAATGCGTATAGCATGAAACATGAAGCTATGCATGATTATCGAACTTAACAATGATCGATCACACAATCACAATGGGCCTCTCACATCACAATGGGCCTCATCTAGTCACAATAGGCCTCACACAATCACATCGAGTCTCGTGTCATAAGCCTCATACAATCACAATTAGTCTCGTGTCATAGGCCTCATACAATCACAACGAGCCTCATACAACCTCAATGGGCCTCATACAAACACAATGGGCCTCATTCAAACACAACAGGCCCCATATAATCGCAATGAACCTCGAATAAACACTATGGGCCTCACATAGTCACGATGGGCCTCATACAATCACAATGGGCCTCGTACAATTCCAATGGGCATCATACAAACAAAATGGACCTCATACAACCTCAATGGGCCTCATACAAACACAGTGGACCTCACATAGTCACGATGGGCCTCATATAAACGCAATGGGCCTCAGGTAATCACAATGGGCCTCATCCAATCACAATGGGCCTCATATAAACGTAATGGGCCTCAGGTAATCACAATGGGCCTCATCCAATCACAATGGGCCTCATACAAACACCATGGGCGTCATATAAACGCAATGGGCCTCAGGTAATCACAATGGGCCTCATCCAATCACGATGTTATGTTAACACATACCCAGTGCATATACTAACATAGTTGTAATCAATAATCGGCCTATATATATGGCGGGGTCCCTAAGAGGACAGGAGATCTAATCCATAACATGGGGATCGGTCCTCAACAGTGGATATACCAAATCTGATACCACCGATCCTTCCATCTACAGTGATGATGTACTTGCCTCATAAGAAGGGTAGATCTAGATGGCCTACTCATGGGCCTAATAATGGATTTCCAGGTCTGGGTACTTCTACTAGCATCCATGGGGACCCAAAGAATTGGGATAGCCCAATAAGGTGGGATGGATCATAGTAATAATAGTGGGGGCCCATCCATTTAATCAATGGGCCCCACTATTACTATGATCTTGTGATCATAGTAAGAATTGGGATAGCCCAATAAGGTGGGATGGAGCATAGGAGGGAATGAGAACAGGCCTAATCAATGGGCCCTAGGGAGGATCACAAGGTGGACATTTAACCACCATTGCTCTTACAATGTAGACATTTAACCATCATTGCTCCCAAGGCATGGCCCATAGAATCTATCTCATGATGGGGGCCCAAGGCTTATACAACCAAGAGAATGATTGGGCAAACATAATTATAGTGGGCTTACACATTACAATGGCCTCATCACATGGGCCTCTCGTATATCGCATTGGGCCTCAAACAAGGGCCATAAATACATCATTTCGGGCCTCACTCAAGGGCCATAAACATATCGTATTGGGACTCGCACAAGGGCCATAAACATATCATATTGGGCCTCACACAAGGGCCATAAACATATCATATGCATCGCTTTTGGGCCACATCCCATGGGCTTCATACAAGGTTCTCATGAAACAGCCCATGGCCCACACAATAATTGGGCATTATCCACAATATTCTACATATTATGTTGGGCCCCAAGTAATGGCCCAAGGCCTAAATACATCAAAATGGGCCAAGGAGAACATCCTACTCATGCATTATGTTGGGCCTCATGGGCAACCCACATGCCCCAATTAAATAGCAAAGGTGTAACCAACATCCACCAATGTGTGCTTTACAAATCAGCCTAAAACCAGGCAAGTTGGGTGGGCAGCAAAGATTGAGACACATATATCATATTGGGCCCTTATGGGACGGCCCATAAAATCCAACAAAATAGATGGGCAGCATGTGCAACACATACACCATAACAGGCCCTCATGAGGCAGCTCGTGGCCCAGAAAACCAATAAACAGTATGTTTCCTATACATCAAGGTGGGCCTCAAAACCATACAATGGGCGGCCAATCATATAATAAGTGGGGCCCTTGCACATCATAAACGGGCCTCACCAAAAGGTGGCCAGCATGGATATGGTAATACAACATGATGCAGCCCAATTGGAATATGGAATCCAACTCATAATGGGATCCACGGCCCATACACAATCTGAAAAAAGGAAGGATAGCATGAGCATAGCACTTATATATAGTGGGCCTCACAAGGTGGCCCACTGTCCCCAAATGGGTGAATAGTATGGATATAACATATACATCGTAGTGGGCCTCATAAGGCAGCCCCATGGTGGGACACCCTAGCGGAACACACATCCTGGTGGGCGCCCTCCTAATATTTGGACCTACTACAGCTGTGTTGGCTCACACCACAAAGCGGCCCATACCACATTAACACCAATGGGCCCCACACCGATGGCCAACTGGAATTTACAACGCACACAGAAAGATGGGCCATCTAGTGGGCGGTCAGCCCAACAAGATGCTGGACCTACTGGGTGGGCTGGATGGAATATAAGGTGGGCTTCATTAGTCTTAATGGTCGAAGTCCTATTGTGATTCTTAAACCAAGAAAAGATTTGTTCATATTCCTCGCTTATTTGGTTGTGTTTTCTTTTCTAATATTCTTGATCAACAAAAGGATACATTAGGTCCTCAGTCCATTATGTCTTTCTTGGACAATAAGAACAAGAGGTATGAATGTTATAGTCCTCACCTAAAAAAAAAAAAAAAAAAAAAAAAAAAAATCTCATCTCCATGGATATCACTTTTCCTGAGTTTATACCATTATCTCCTCCCAATCAACAATTTGCATCTTCTTCTTTTGAGATGGTGCATTTTCTTGCCATTCACCCTGCTAATAGTTTGGTTGCTCCAGTGAAATCTCACTTTGCAACTAAAGAGTTGCAAAGGTAAACCTGACAGAGGAAGAAAGTTGAATTTACGACCACTTCAACCAACCACCAGTCTCTTCCACAATTCTAAGTGATTCTCCTTCTAACGATTTGCCATCTCTTCTCCTCTTGATCATGATTTGCCAATTGATGTTCATATAGGTGTTTGTTCTTGTCTTATAAGGAATCCTTCTCATCCTAGCACCTCTATCCCCTCATTAATTTCATTTTCAATATTTCTCTTTCTCCTTCTTTCCGATCATTTGTTGCTTTGTAGTCCTCTTTTGAAATTCCTTCCAGTGATGCAGATGCTCTTGCTCATTCAAAGTGGATAAGGCAATGCAAGAAGAAATGTAAGCTCAAAATCAAACTGGAATTTTAATATATCATCCCCAAGTGGTTTGGAAAAGGCTTAGATGATGATGATGATGATGATGATCCAAAAGGAAAATAGCCGATTGATTGCAAGAGGGTGTTCACTGTCAATTACCATCCAAATGGCTCCATTGAGAAGTATAAAGCATGTTTGTTGCAACGAGCTTTACGCAAACATTTGATCTGGACCTTCATTGTTAGATGTTAGTCATTTGATCCTTCTAACTAGGTGTCACACCTGCTTCAAACTCTCACACCAACAACCGCTTCCTACCTATTTATATTGTTTAAATTTTAAAAGAGACATTTCCATCCAAATTTTATGGACTGGACTTATTATTATTGTGTGGGGTATTTGGACCAGACCTGTTATTGTGTTGGGCATATGGACCGGACTTATTATTGTGAGGGGTATTTGGACCGGACTTGTGTTTGTGTTGGGCATTTGGATTGGACTTGTGTTTGTGCAAGCTTTTGGACCGAACTTGTTATTATGTTAGGCATATGGACCAGATCTCGTTACCATGTCACCCTTCTGGCTACACCTTTTTTCCTATTGAAACAACGACAGTTAAACTCTCAGCCATCAAAATAGCAATTGTTGAAATCTCAACCACTGGAAGTGCCATTAAATCAATTATCAGTAATTGGAGTGCCACTGTGCCAGTGGTTTACATCCCAGAAGTCATCAAAAGTGCTTGCTCGCTTCATGCAACTCGTCGTTTCGTTGCCTCATGCTACTTGTCGTTTAAACGTCATGTCACTGTTGAATTTGTTCTTTTGCTCTTGTGTAAATGTTCACCATACTTTTCAAACTCAAGTTACTCCTTTCGGAGCACCTTGAGTTTGAGGGGAATATTAGAGTGGATTAGGACAATCTCCCTATATTAGGAAATTTCCATTTTCTATTAAAATGTAGAACTCTACATATCTCTCTCCTCTTTTATATATTTCCATTATTCTCAATCAAAATGAACAAGTTACAGTTTCCAATGTAGTTTCTTGGGGTTTAACTTATTCGTTTCTAATTCTATCACTCCTTATCTTGTTACTAATCCATGTAGACATCCTCATTGCAACTACACTCATCCTATGACCATGTTGTTACTTAACTACTCAACATTTTATCCCATAAAATTTTAGGGAATTGCGGAAGGTGAGCCCTCAAGATCTGACGGTCTACACGATGATTGGGACCCTCACAAAGCAGAAGGACGGTGTTCCAACCGCCCGTCTGTCTACTACTGGAGCAGATGGAACTATTCACACCTCTGATCCTACGGTATATAGTGGCCCCGGATGGCGATCTATGGATCAGATCGTCCCAAGGACAAGCCAAGATGGACAGACTATAGCGCACTCTATTTCTCTCTGTATACTCTCAGTGTTTCGTATGAATTCAATGCGTTCCATGAGAGAAGCGCAATCCTTTTTATAACAGAGGAAGGAGAGTTTGGGTGGGATTGGGATAAGGCCACATCATCTGGTCTTATCCTTATCTCCTATCATAAATCAAATTCGAAGTTGAATTTGAAATATAACAGAAGAGGAAAAAGGCCGGAAGAAGCCAAAACTCGTGGGACCCACCCACTAGTGATTGCTCACTAGTGGGCCCCACTGGCCTACGTCCAACATCTCCCACTCAATTATATTGTGGGATAGGCACAAAAATTTGTCCAACTAACTTGCCTTATAACAATCAAATACCAAAACATCGCGATCAAAAGAATCAGAGGCGTGGGACCAACTGGATCACCATAATCTTCTCACAGGTGCTTAAGTACTAAGTGACCACTTAACTAGTACTCAATAACCCAAGCTTTGCAATGCCTGTCCTAGTCCACATGACCACACCGGATAAAGTTAACTCCCGATCTGGAGTACTCGGCTAACATACGCACTTATCCAACTTATCGAGTTATTCTGAAAACTTGATTTTTCACAAACTTCGACAAAAACCAATTCAAAGCAATACTTATATATATATATATATATATATATATATATGCTTTTTTTAAAAAAAAATACAGTTTGCAAAAGTCTAATAAAAATAACTCGATACTGCCGGCGGATAAGTCTTCAAGTGCGTATTAATAGTTCTAGAAACTTGGTGTAGCTGTCACGGGATCTTCCTCACGCAGATGTGTAATTTGAAATTAATCAAACCGCTTTCCTAGCATAACCGAGTCTGGTCAATCAAGGACCTTTCGTCATTGTACACTAAAGTAGCGTCACTCAATCTCATCCTCATATACACAAGAGGAGGGTAGCTAAGGACACAAAGAGTCACCTACGGGACTGGCTACTCGCACGTTGCAATGATTAGATCGCATCAAAGCAATCTGTAGGTAATAGGTCCCAGCACGTGGCTACAACCCACGTCGTAAAGTAGACAATACTAGGTGTAAGTCGGGTCTACAGTACGCAGGTTATTCTACATAAGGTACGACTCATCTCATAACCTCATAACCTGACTTTAATTTCAGGCCATAACATTGATCGCATGTAAAGGAATGGTGTGATTATGTTATTCGACTTTATCAGTCTCATCTACAATCTTTATAAGATTGTAGGCGGATACGACTCACTCATATCCTCATCCTTTATTATTCACAATAAAGGGAAGTTTATACCTCAATATATAAACATAACCACAAATGTACCTCTCTTGTACATTTAAGGTTGGTCAACCCGTGCGAGTGGGTGACCGGCCTGCCGACAAAAATAGAAATCCTACATGATCTCAAGGTAAATGCTGATGATCTTCTTACCTAGTTTATATTAGTGTTCAATACTGAATAAACGGAATGTATTATTCATTAATGAAAGATCAAAGGTACTACAAAACAAGTACATCAATCAAGTTTTCCTCAATCCCATCTGCCTGACGTGAACCTGAAATAGATCTCTAGCTATAGGTTTTGTCATGGGATCAGCCATCATCTCCTTGGTAGGAATGTAGCTGAGGGCGACCTTTTTATCTCTCACTTGATCACGGACGTAATGATACTTGATCTCAATGTGCTTAGATTTCTGGTGGTGTTTAGGGTCCTTTGCCAAGTCAATAGCAGAAGTATTGTCTATCTTCAGCGATATAGGCTGACGAACACTCGGTACAATACACACTCTTGAACTGCAGCACAACATGCAATGTACTCGGCCTCCATAGATGAAAGCGCTGTGGATGTCTATTTCTTACTTGACTATGAGATAGCTCCTCCTCCGAGTAAGAATACATATTCTGAAGTAGACTTTCCCTCGTCAGCGTCATTACCCCAAGCAACATCAGAATATCCTTTGAGCTCGAGGCTTGTGCCCTCATAACACAACATTAGGTCTTTTATTCATCTGAGATAGCGGAATATACGTTTGACGGCTTGCCAATGAGACTGTCCTGGGTTACTCTGATAACGGCTGACTATGCCAACTGTATAGCTAATATCCGGTCTAGTGCAAAGCATAGCATACATTAAGCTCCCTACTGCGCTTGCATAAGGTACTGAGGACATAGCCAATTTCTCGGCTTCAGTCTGGGGACACGATTTCCTGTCTAGCTTGGTAGCTTTATCCATAGGGGTTTCAACAGCTTTTGAATTTTCCATCCTGAACCGCTCTAAGATCTTTTGGATATAGGTTGCTTGAGACAAGCCTAAAAAATTCTTAGGGCGATCCCTGATGATTTTTACCCCAAGGATAAAGTTGGCTTCACTGAGGTCTTTCATCTCAAAGTTCGAGAATAGCCAATCTTTAGTCAATGTCAACAATTGCATGTCATTACCAGCTAACAGGATATCGTCTACATATAGAGATAGTATCAGAAAAGATCTTCCAGACCGTTTTAGGTATACACAATGATCTTCTTCACTCATCGTGAATCCAAAAGTGGTGATGGCCAAGTGGAACCTCATATACCACTGTCTTAAAGATTGCTTCAGCCCATAGATAGATTTCAACAATTTGCAGACTTTCTTTGGATACTTTTTGTCCACATAACCCATGGGCTGTTGCATGTATATCTCTTCATCCAAGTCACCATTTAAGAATGCGGTCTTTACATCCATCTGATATAACTCTAAGTCTAAACTTGCAACAATGGACAAGATCATGCGGATTAATGAAAACTTTGCAACAGGTGAAAAGGTCTCCTCGTAATCAATGCCTTCCTGTTGTGTAAAACCTTTAGCAACTAATCGTGCTTTATACTTGTCCACTGTACCATCTGCCTTTCTTTTGATCTTTAGTACCCATTTGTTACCTATCGTTTTGCGATTGAAAGGCAAATCAACAAGTTCCCAGACTTTATTCTTCTCCATGGAAGCGATCTCTTCGTCCATAACATTTACCCAATCGGCCGAGTTAGAAGATAATAATGCATCCTGATACGAATCAGGTTCATCATCATCAATTGCAACGCAAAAGAATGTTTGCCCTTCAATATCGAAATATCTTCGGGGAATCAATCCTCTTTCGCTTCGACGTAACTCAGGAGCCTACTGAGATGTCCTCCCACTGTCCTGACGAACTATAGGAGTATCATCATCTTGTGAAAAAGAATTCCCACTCTCCTGAGATACATCGGGTATTTCAAAAAGTTGGATTGGAACCTTTTGCTTCATTCGGCTTGGGTATCTATCTTCAACGAAGGTCACGTCTAGGGATTCTATCTCAATCCATCGTCCATGGTCCTCATAAACTAGAACGTATCCTTTGAATGCATAGGGTACTTTATGAACACGCATTCAATGATTTTACTATCAAGTTTACCTCTATGCGGAGTAGGTAGCAAAACATATCCCAAAGATCCCCAAGGGCATAGGTTGGCTAGAGAAGGAATCCTCCCAGACCACATCTCATATGGAGTCTTAGGAATTGATTTGGATGGGACTCTATTTAGGACGTAGACAGTACATTAACAGTGCGTCTCCCGAATGTGGTAGAGAGATTGGCTTGAGCCATCATCGATCTAACCATGTCCAATAATGTCCTATTCCTTCTCTCTGCAACACCATTTTGTTATGGAGTGTAAGCCATTGAGTACTGCCAAACTATTCCAACGTTTTCACAGTATGATTTAAACGTTTCAGATGTATACTCGCCACATCTATCAGATCGAAGGATTTTAATCTTTTTCTCAAGCTGATTTTCCACCTCAGCTTTATATTTAAGAAAACAATCAAAAGCCTCAGATTTGTGTGAGATGAAATAGACATCCATAGCGCGAGTAATCGTCAATGAAAGTGACAAAGTATTGACATCCGTTCCTGGCATATACATTGAAGGGTCCACAGATATCTGAATGGATTATCTCTAGTGTGCCCTTTGACCTAGCCGCTTTGGGAAATGGTTTCTTCGAAGTCTTCCCAGACACACAATGTTCACAAAATGGCAAATCAACTTTGGATAAGGAGTCTAACAGACCAGAACGTACTAGTCTTGTCATACGGTCCTTTCCTTGCAGAAGGTGAGCCCTCAAGATCTGACAGTCTACACGACGATTGGGACCCTCACAAAGCAGAAGGACGGTGTTCCAACGACCCGTCTGTCTACTACTGGAGCAGATGGAACTATTCACACCTCTGATCCTACGGTATATAGTGGCCCCGGATGGCGATCTATGGATCGGATCGTCCCAAGGACAAGCCAAGATGGACAGACTATAGCGCACTCTATTTCTCTCTGTATACTCTCAGTGTTTCGTATGAATTCAATGCGTTCCATGAGAGAAGCGCACTCCTTTTTATAACAGAGGAAGGAGAGTTTGGGTGGGTTTGGGATAAGGCCACATCATCCGGTCTTATCCCTATCTCCTATCATAAATCAAATTCAAAGTTGAATTTGAAATATAACAGAAGAGGAAAAAGGCCGGAAGAAGCCAAAACTCGTGGGACCCACCCACTAGTGATTGCTCACCAGTGGGCCCCACTGGCCTACGTCCAACAAAAGTGTGGTTGGTCTTAGAGTTATCCTGCAAAACTTCCCATTTAGTTTGAGTGGTACAAGACAATTACATAAAACTCTAGAGGTTTGCTTTAGATGAAAAGCTAAATTCCACATGATGTGAAGAATGCATCCCTACATGTGCCTGTGAGGACCATCAAAAGGAAGTTTGGATTTCAACCTACAGGGAGAGTGGAAGATCTATAGGTTGAAAAGGGCTTTCAACAGACAAACAATCTCCCAATCTGAGGGTATGGTTTGATAGATTCAGTAATGACATGCTAGAGATAGGGTATTAGAGAAGCTTGGCATATCATACTCTTTTGTGTGGAGAAAGGAAGAGAAAATTACTATCCCAAATATGTAAGTAGATGACAAAATTGTTAAACGTGCTTAATGAGTGAGATTGAGATGTACAAGATGTCCTTACATCAGGAGTCGAACATTAAAGATTTTGGGGCCACTTAAATACTTCTTGGGAATTGAAATTGTTCAAAGTGTCAGATTTTTGTATTTATGAGAAAATACTCATTAGATCTATTCAAAGACACAGGTATGTTGGCAGCAGGGCCATTTGATACTCCAATAGAACAAAATCATGGGCTTCATGACCATGGCTCACAACATCCATATTGTATTGGCCAATATAGTTGTACCTGATATTATACATGGTACAAGTCCATATCGGCATGTTCCCAAAATAATGCATGTATCAGGCCCTAACATCATATATCAGCTACCATAGACTATATATCAGTATTGATACACTCTAAATCAGTGACATGGCCATACATGCATTTTTTTCTTTTCAATTTCTCTCATTTTCCTCTCCTTCTTTATTTCAACTAGAGAGGAAGTTTAGAAAGTCATTTTAGAGTCTCAGACTATATCTAGATCTATATTGGGATCAAAACAAAAGACAATGGGATTCGATGAATCAAAGTGAAATGAACCATTAAAAAATGGAAAAAAGGGTAAATCATCACTCTTTTTTCATATTTTCATCTACTTCTAGGTGCATTTCAATGTAATGGGCTTTAATCCATGAAATCAAGCTTGATTTATGTTCGATTAGAGCTCATTTGGTTGGCTTTTAGCAAGTTAAGTCGACAAACAGCATATCAAAAAATGGACGGATACGCTATTATATATTATTCAAAACGCACAAAAATGATAGATTCTTGAATTTCTCTTTTTCTCATTTTCTGATATTTTACACTAATTTTTTGCTTAAAATTTTCTGGCTGATGCAGGCTGAAATGGATACAATAGCCAGATTTTGGTCAAACCAATGCACCCAACGATCCTGATATTCAAAGCCATGTTTATGTAAGCCAAGAGGAGCTGAAGCTTTTCTGTATTTGAGACAACCCAATAGGGTTGAATATATAGCGATTACAACCATCTATACAAGGAAAACAATAAACTCAAAATCATCTACCTATGGAAACAAACTATACAAGGTATACTAGTTATACAAGGTATGTGAGCTATCTAACATCCCCCGACAAACTAATGCTAGTCATCGACAAGTAATAGCTTGCCAACGAGAAAAGAGTGACGTGCAGAAGTGAGGGACTTGGTGAGAATGTCAGCAATCTGATCATGGGATGCAACATGTGGAAGAGAAATGAGCCCAGATTGAAATTTCTCGCGGATAAAGAGACAGTCAACTTCAATATGCTTCGTCCGTTCATGAAAAACCGGGTAAGAGGCAATCTGAACGGCACTGAGATTATCGACATGGAGTGGAGTAGGATTCTGTAGAGGAATGCCCAAGTCTGAAAGAAGTCCACGTAACTAGACGAGCTCACTACACGCAGCGGACAATCCCCGATACTCGGCTTCTGTGCTCGATTTGGAAACAGTGACCTGCTTTTTACACTTCCAAGAAATGAGAGAAGTGTCGAGAAAAACACAGTAGCCAGTGGTAGATCTTCATGTGAAAGCGCATCCGGCCCAATCAACATCCGAATAAGCACGAAGGTCCAGAGTCGTCGTGGAGGAGAAGAACAAGGATCGATCTAGAGTTCTACAAAGGTACCGTAGGATGCACAATACCGTAGTCATATGAAGAGTTCGAGGAGCAAAAACAAACTGACTGACAACCTGGATAGTGTAGGCAATATCAGGGCGAGTCATAGTTAAGTAAACCAAACTCCCAACCAAACGGCGGTATAAATCGGGCTATGCAAGTAGATCACCATCGTCACGGCTATAGTGAACTTTAAGTTCTAAGGGAGTCTAAACTGTCTTCTGATCCGTCAATGATGCCAAGGTGAGAAGATCCTTGGTATATTTACGTTGGCTGACCAGGATCCCACGGTTGGAACGTGAAAATTCAAGTCCAAGAAAGTATGTTAGATGGTAGAGGTCTTTCATCTTGAAGGATGATTGCAGAACTTCCTTTAAAGCCGAAATACCAGTAACATCGCTACCAGTCAGTAGGAGGTCATCAACATAGACCAAAACAATGACAATTCCATGAGCAGTGGTGCGCAAAAATAAGGATGGGTCATGACCACTTTAAGTAAAGCCAACACCCATAACAACATCATGAAAGCGTTGGAACTATACTCGATGTAAGACCCGTGATCCCGAAATCTGGTTTGTACACTGGATAGCCATTGACTATAGGTTCATTGGCCTCGAGAATGTTTTGACTTGATCATAATGTTGTTCTATTATCAAGCCGCAAGCCGTATTTCAATTAGATGTCCGAATTTTAAGATATCGACTTAAAATTAAACAATCTGAGAAATGATAATTACGTCCTTATTTTATCTGGCGGAGCCTCACCATCGAGTTTTCAAAATCCTTTAGGTCCGAGAGCCTAACCGTTGTAACCGTAGTCGAGTTACGGAGTTAATGGTGAAAACGGCATGTCAATAGGACACCCGAATTGTAAGTTATGCATAGAGATGCACATGTATATATGTTGAATATGATGAAATTTTGAGAAATGATACATGTTTGTTGTCTTTACTTTCAGAAATCCTCCTTGTGGAGCCCCGCATATGGGACTTAGGATGTGATAGTTAGAAGTCCCAAAATCGGAGTTCTACGGAGGCTGTCAACCAAAATTTGGTGTCTAGTAATCATGGATGACCAATACTAGATTTAGGGTCGTGACACTCGAGGTGTTTGTTTGAGACCGTATAGGGCTTTCTTTAGGCAACATACCTTATTGTCAGGGATTAAAGAGCCAGGAAGAGGTTTCAAATATACGGTTTCTTGGAGGTCTCTATGAAGAAAGACATTTTTTACATCCATCTGAGCGAGTGACATGAGCGAACAGAAGATATGGCTAGAAGAGTACGAACAGTTTTCATCTTGGCCACAGGAGCGAAAGTCTCATCGTAATCAATTCCATATTCCTGTTTGTAACCCTGAGCGACAAGTCACGCCTTGTATCGATCAAATGATCCATCAGACTTGAGCTTGACAAAGTAAATCCATTTGCTACCCATTAGTTGTTGGTCAGTGGGTCGAGTGACAATGTCCCATGTATGATTATCATCTAATGCCGCAAGTTCTTCTGCCATAGCCTTCTTCCAACAATCATGAGTGGCTGCCTGAGAGTATGAAGTAAGAAAGAAACAGTATCCAAAGTAGCATTCATGGCAGACATAGAGCATATCAAGTGATCAAGCGCTCGAAGTTCACGAGCGGAATGACATATTGAGGTAAGTTTGGGAACCGCAACAGGTACAGTAGGTTCGGGTTGAGTAATAGGTGGTGGATCTGTACGTGGTCGACATGAGTAAAGCTACAATGGACGAGAGAGAGTACTTGAGGCAAACGGAATTTCAGGAAAGGTGGTTAGACCAGGAGAGTTTGGAGTGTGCGAAGGAGGAAGAGATGAATGAAAGGCAATGTGTTCAAGAAAAACAACATGTTGTAAAACCCTCACATGACGAGAAACAAGATCATAACATCGAAAACCCTTCTGAGTTTTCCCAAATCCCAAGTCATACATTTGACCGATTTTGGAGATAGTTTGTTACATTCACGTGAAGCCCGGTGAACATAACAGATACAACCAAAAACAAGAAATGTGGAATATGCAGGAGGTAAGCCGGTAAGAACAAAGTAGGGAGATTTACTGTTCAGAACTTTGGTTGGCATCCGGTTAATCAAGTAGACTAAATGTAACATTGCTTCTGCCCAGAAAGAATAAGAAACACTCATAGTTGTCATCAGGGTATTCGCAGTTTCAACAACATGTCGATTTTTCCGTTCAGCCACCCCGTTCTATTGTGGAGTATCAGAACAAGTGGTCTAATGAATAATCCCATGACCTTGAAGAAATGTACGAAAATTGGTTGAGAGATATTCCCCCCCCCTGAGTCAGAGCGGAGAGTTTGAACTGGAACCCGAAATTGAGTCTCCACCAAATAACTTGAATTTTTCAAAAACCTGTGACTTTGATTGCAGAAAGTAAATCTAAGTGTAACGTGTGAAATCATCAATGAATATAACATAGTATCGTAACCCAGAGAGAGACATAATTGGTGATGAACCCCAGACATCCGTATGCACAAGTTCAAACATAGAAGATGATTTTGTAGTACTTAGAGAAAAAGGAATACACTTACTTTTTTAAAGACAACAGGCAGAACAAGAATAATTCAAATCATTTTTATTAAGAGAAATATTCCCTAACATGCCAAAAGAAATTAACTGAAGTAACCGATCAGAATGTGGATGACCCAGGCGAAAGTGCCACAGTTTCTACAATTTATTTGTCAAACTAATATCTGATGAAGATAGAGAAAGAAACAACGAGCCGGAGTGACAGATGGATCAAAGTCCAGTACGTACGGACGATCATGCCACCTACCCATCCCAAGTACCTTCCCCGTTGACAGATCCTGCACAAAACAACAGTTGAGAAGAAATATGACTAAGCAGTTATTGGATGTGAGTTGACCAACTAAAATTAAATTGGAGGAGAGGTTAGGGACATGAAACACATCACAAAGGGTGAACTGGCGATGAGCAGAAAGAGAGAGTCAATGATCCAACAGACTGAATAGGTAGTCTAGTGCCATCTGCAGTAGAAATAGCCTGATTGCCGGTGTAGGGACGAATTTCACGAAGATGGGATACAGCACCGGTCATATGATTGGAAGTACCCGAATCGAAGAACCATGTAGAAGATGGGGATATACCTAACATACTGGCCGCAGAAAGGGCCTGAACGATTTGCTGGAGCATTACAGGAGTCAATGGAGATGAAAGACCTTCAGCAGAAACAGTAGATGGAAAATCACTAACAGATGGCTCGGAAGAAATAGTGGCAGCATTAGCAAAAAGAGCACGACCACCACATCCTCAGCCGAAAGAAAATGCATAGGCACGTGTACGGCAATCCTGAATACCATGACCAGTCCGTCAACAATAAGCGCACCATTCTTTGCATTGAACGACAACATGACCCACCATGTTGCAGCCGCGACAAGTCAAATGACTTAAACCACGTGTTGGTGTAGTGGTAGACACAGCAAGCACCTTATAAGATGATCACAGAGTTGAGGATGGAAGAGAGAACTTTCAGTCGTTGTTCCTCAGCCAATAAATCATTAATAACCGAATTCAATGAAGGAGGAGGGCTACAGTTCAACAGAGCAGCCCGACAATGCTCAAATTCCAGACGCAGTTCATAAGAAATTGTCTTACTTGCACACTCTCGCGTATAGATTGGAATATCTTAAAGTCATGAGGAAATGTTGGATCCATCATAGCCATCTCTGTCCAAAGAGTGACAATCTTGGAATAAAAAGATTGAATACTGTCATCACCCTGAGTAAGGTTAACGAGATCCTGTTCCAGGAGGTATAACCGGGCCGCATTACTCTGTTGATAAATTGTCTAGAGATGCTCCCACATTGCCTTAGCAGTGTGATGAGGTGTGAGGCCAATAGCAATGGACCGATCGACCGAATCGAGAATCCAGGTAATAATCCGTCCATTGTTTATGTCTCAATCAGCTAATTTGTCGGCATCTGTGGAAGTGGGGATAGGAACAGATCCATCAATGAGTCCCCACAAACCATGACCCTTGAGGAAGTTCTGAAAATAGATGGCCCATAGAGAATAGTTGGTACCATCAAAACTACAATGTGGGGGCCTCTGTACGTGATGAGTTCTTGTCCATTGATCTGAAGTACTATAAAGCACTTAAAGAGTTGCAGCAGAAGAAGGTGTTAGATGTATCGTACAATAAGAGATACCCAAGCAATTACAGTTTCTGGATCTGGCGGAATAACAACAGCAATAGCAACGGGTTCGAACAGAAACAGGATTCGGACAAGCAGATCTGGAACAGGAGGGAACAACAGCAACAGCAACAGGTTCGAACAACAACAGGATTAGAACAGTAGATCTGGAGCAACAGCAACAGGTTCGAACAGTAGCAGGGTTTGGACGAGCAGATCTGGTGGGTTCGGACGAGCAAATCTAGAGTAGAGGGGTCGCCGGACGCCGCAGCAGGGGCGATCGGACGAGCAAGGATAATGGTCGAACACAGCAGGGATGGCCGGACGGCGCAGGGGCGGTTTCGGATCAGGGAAGCTCTAATACCATGTAAGCCGAGAGGAGCTGAAGCTTTTCTGTATTTAAGACAACCCAATGAGGTTGAATATATAGAGATTACAACCATCTATACAAGGAAAACAATAAACTCAGAATCCTCTACCTATGGAAACAAACAATACAAGGTATACTAGTTATACAAGGTACGTGAGCTGTCTAACAGTTTATGACAATCAAGATGAGGTCATTACATATCCAGGGTGTTGCAAAAGGCGTGTGGGAAAACTCATTTACCTGATAATAACTAGACCAGATATTACAAATGCAATCAATGTTGTTAGTCAATTCATGCATCTTCCTCAATCATCTCATATGACAGTCATCTATAGAATCCTGAAATATCTGAAGTCAACACCTAGTAAAGGCAATGTAATAAGTATCGACGATATCAGCCAATATATCCCATAATATATCTTGTATCCCACCTGTGCGATACAAAACATACAAGTAATGGGATATATCCCACATTTTCGATCCAGTGAGCATTTTTTTATTTTTGATCCTTTTTTCTGTAAATCATGTTAAATCAGTGTCGAATTGTTACAAATCCATGATTTTTCATGTAATCAGAACATGAAAAATCATGGATTGGGAGCTTCGATTTCGAGCTTTGGAGGAGATGGGCCGAGTTGTGGAAATTTGAAAATAAAATCAAAAATTTCCAATTTCACGCAAATTGGTTGCAACCTTTGTGTCCAAATATAAAATCAAACATGTATGTAACCGGATCTAATTATTCTTCATTTGCTTTTGAATGTATTGCTTATGTTTCCACACGTCTTCTTACATTTATAAATTATATGAACAGACTTTGAATATACTTGCATAAATTCAGTTAAACAACGCATAGATTAGGACCCCATACAAAGAAAACCTATCATGTGCACTTGTTTTTTGTAATGCTTTGATTTATAAGTGTGTATTGATGTCTTTTTTAACAATCACTAAAGTTTTATTGAAAAATTCAACCAATTTCCCAATGTTTTCCCATATTTCCAACAACAGCGATACATTACGTGATACAACTGATATATCACATGCGATAACCAATACGACGTACCCCAAAGGTGTGATACGTAACGCAATACCGATATTTCGAACATTGATTTGGAATATTTACATTACTCTGCATTTTCAAAATATTTTTCCAAAATTTTTCAGGCAAAAAAAAAAAAAAAAAAAATCCATCCATTACGGGGTCATAAAGGTCATAACAGTTGTTACGCCCCCTTATTGTTACCGTTATGGCAACCATTTCCGATATGGAATATCTTGCTTACTTCATGACCTAACAAGTTAGAAAAAAGTTTAGTAGGACTACAATACCTTATCTTCTCTCTAACTCTAAATAATTTTTGCAGTGAACCAGGATTACCTGTCATACATCAACCACAAATGATTCATGCAGAAGATGTTAAGAGAAATCACTAACATCACCATCATCATCATCATAGCCTAGTGCCAGTTTTATGTATCCCATTTCACCAATCATTCCTCTCCATTGTGCTTGGTTAGTGAATGAGCCTTTATAGCCCTTCTCGTCATCTCAATCTAATGCATCTTAGATCATACCCCCGCCCTCCCTTCTAGCCCTTCAACCCTAATCTCAATGGATTCTCCATCAATTTATCTCCTACTTGGGCCACTCATAGATTCCGTCAAATGACATCATTCTTCTTTTCGTGGATTTTTGCTTAAAAGTGGTTAATTTGATTCTTAATGATCAAGACGGGTCCAAGATACTCAATATGGCGAAAAATAGGTTAAGAAATATTGGCATTGCTTCCCAATCCCAACCTTGAACTAAAGCCCATATTGGATGACATTTTAATGAAAATACCCTGAGGTAGACTTTGATAGGTCTAAACTAAAACTTAAACCCATCCTTAGGAATGCCATGAGATTCATGAGAGGAGATGAATTACGGCACACATGAGAAATATTGTAACCGTGTGAGAAATCCGAGTCGTTCCTTATGTGGGAGTGGGATATACCTAGGCCCATAAATCAGGCCAATCTAATCATGAACTTAGCAATCCTTTTTGAGGAAAATTGATAATTAGAATGAACATACACAATGGCCTGCATGTTCAGCATACATGTGTTGACACATGATCACCAGATCCTGGATTTGGAGTGGCACGTTCCTATTGAGCCCTAGCCGGCACACGACTCGAATCTCAATCTATCCCAAAGTCATTGCTGTCTACAGATGATTAGTGTCATCTACGTTTCCTAGAACCTAGTGCCTTATGCCTAGAAAAAGCGCATAGAGATAGAGTATCACTTAATGGCAGGAAGTGCAGTTATTCAATAGCTATTATAGACTCCTTAGTGCCATAAACATAAAGAGTGAACTTAGCCATGAACACATGAGAATATTCTCGTGGCACACACGAGAAAATTGAAACCGTGTAAGAGATCTAGGCCGTTCCTTATGTGGGACAAGCCATGAACATGCCAGGGCACATAAATTAGCCCAATCTAGTCATGAACTTAGCCACTCTTTTATGAGGAAAATTGACAATTGGAAAGGTCATCAACACTGGCCTACATGTTCTGCATACATGTGTGAACACATGACTTCAGCATACATGTGTGAACACGACTACATGATCCTGGATTTTGGAGTGGCATGTTCAAGTTGAGCCCTAACTGGTACACAACTCAGATCTCAGTCTATCCCAAAGTCACTGTTGTCTTGAGATAATAAGGGACGTCTATATAGAGAATGCTAGTGTATTGTATTGTGGGCTCTTTTTGTGTAAGTGCATGTGCACACTTCCCTATTCTCCTGTAGTGTATTATATGCTTTATCATAATAAAATAGTATGTGTTAGGGCAAGCAAGCAAAACAAATCAACTCTCCCAAACTCTTCTTCTTCTTCTTCTTCTCTCTCACTATTCTCATCCATTCTTTACATTATCCTCACCAAATCCTTCTCTACTTGGTATCAGAGCAAAGATCCAGGCATTCCGCATCCAACAGGTTGAGAGGCGACACGTCACCTTGCTAACGTCAGCAGCCGTACGGCTGACGTCAGCGTTGTACGGACGTATGGCCTCCGTTTGAGCTGAAAGTTTAGGGGTTTGATAGATCTTGATTTTAAAAGATTTGTCATGATTTTTCCAGAATTTATTAGACCTCTTTTCATGGTTTTTTGGGCGAGATAGAGAAAATCGAAAATCGGTTTCAGATTTCGTTTTTCTTTGATCTACGTCAAATCGGTAAGGTTTTCTTTGGTTTCTTTGCTTGAGATGGACCGAAATCTTCCTCCTAAGCTATCCATGGTGGATTTTTTAGTCAAGATCAATGTTTGAGAGGTTTTAAACCTCAAATGGGCGTGCGGCTGGGCCGTTTTTCACTCGGACAGGCCTCTTTTGACTGCAGTTCTTGGTTTTTTTTATGATTGATGTTTGTTTGAAGTTTATCTCTTGTTATCTTAAAGGATTGAGGGAGATAGAGTTGTTTGAATCGGTCCTTCTTGGCATAGGGGGTCTCTTGGCATAGTTTTCTTTCCCTTGGACTCTACTATGGCTGACAAAGGGCCCTCATCTCTTGGCATAGGGTCTCTTGAACCCAACCCCTTGTTGATTACCTCCATTAGGTTGAATGGTGACAACTATCTTTAATGGGCACAATCTGTAAAAGTATTTTTAGGAGCCCGTGACAAGTTGTCGTATATTTTGGATGATCCCCCAAGCTCTACAGATGTTACTTACAAGTCTTGGACAAAGGAGAATTATTAAGTTATTGCATGGTTGTTGAATAGCATGGATTCCTCGATTAGCCACTCAGTGATGTTTTTATCCTCGGCTAAAGGCATTTGGGATTTGCTTCATGATATGTTCTCGGAATCTCAAAATTTTTCACGAGTATTCCAGCTTATTCAAGAAATTGGTCGGTTTCAACAGAACTCCAGATCCTTAAAAGACTACTACTCGACACTTCGGGGTATGTGGGATGAGTTGGATATGTATCAGCCTCTTCCTTCCAAATGTAAAGAAGATCATGACATTGCTCATAAGCAACGGGATGATACTCGTATCATGCAGTTCCTCGCTGGGTTGAGTTCTGATTATCTGCACGTTCGCGATCAGGTTGTTATGCAGGATCCTCTTCCCCCATTGACGACAGTTTATGCCATGTGTCAGCGTGCTATGGCCTCTACTCTTCCTTCTCATTCATTTGTGCCACCCGAGCGTTCGGCGCATCTTGCTGGCAATCAGTCCTCCCTTGGTCTACGGGTACCATCCTTGAGCTCAGGGCGCACTCCTGGTTTTGCTGGTCGTGGTAGAGGCCGCGAGGGAGATCGCGGTCGTGGCGCCCATAGTCTTCGTGGTCGTGGTGGACGTGGACGTGGACGTGATGGTTCCCGCATTTGTTCACATTGCGGTGGAACTAATCACACTGTTGATTATTGTTGGCAGCTACATGGTCGTCCTACGTATGCTGCTGCTTCTGTTGCTTCCACTGTTACTTCTGAGATACAGTCTTCCATCCCGACAGCTGAGCAGACTACTTCAGGAGAGTCTCTTATCATTTCTCAGCGGCATATGATGCCCTTATGCAGCTTCACATTCGGGATCTTCCTGAGCCTTCTCATGCAGCTTCGGCCTAGTCAGGTACCGCCCTTCTTGCGTCATCCTCTCCTACCTCCTGGGTCATTGACTCTGGAGCTTCCTCCCATATGACTGGTAAGTTGCAATCATTTTCTTCTTATTCTCCTTCATCTACCACTCAGTATGTCACAGTCGCAGATGGAACCCAATCTCCCATCTCTGGGATTGGTTCCATCCCTCTCTCTTCTTCCTTGTCTTTGTCCTTCGTATTACATGTGCCTCGTTTTCCATTAAACTTATTATCTGTTAGCTCTCTTACTAAATCACTCAATTGTTTCATCACATTCTTTCCTTCTTATTGTTTGTTTCAGGACCTACAGACGAAGAGAGTGATTGGTGGGGGGCATGAGCGAGGAGGCGTTTATCTTCTTGATGATACACCTGTTGCCACTTCTAGTACCCTTTCTCTAGATCGAGAGTCCATGACTCGGTGGCATTGCCGCTTAGGCCACCCATCCATTGCTAGATTGAGACTTTTGTTTCCCTCCTTATCTGTCACTAAACCATTATGTTGTAATATTTGTGAATTATCTAAACATTATCGTGCTACGTTTCCTCTTAGCTCTTCTGGGAGGAAATCTCAACCTTTTCTTTTGGTTCACCCGGATGTTTGGGGACCGGCTCCGGTTACCTCGACTTTTGGATTTAAATATTTTGTTACCTTTATTGATGATTATTCCCGGATGACTTGGATTTATCTTTTGAAATCTAAAAGTAAAGTGTTTGATGCGTTTAAAGTTTTTTATCATGAAGTGCGCACTCAATTTCATTGTTCCATCAAATCCCTTCATTCTGATAATGGGAGAGAATACATGTCTACTGCCTTTCTGTCCTTCTTGCAGGAACGTGGTATTTTGTCTAGGACGTCATGTGCTCGCACTCCACAACAAAATGGTATTGCAAAACGAAAGAATCGTCATCTTCTTGAAGTTGCTCGCACTCTTCTACTTGGTATGCATCTACCCAAACATTTTTGGGGTGATGCTCTTTTAACTGCTACTTTTCTTATTAATCGTATACTATCACGTATTCTATCTTACAAATCTTCATTTACTATATTGTATCCTCATGATAATCCATTTCCTCTACCACCTAAAATTTTTGGTTGTACATGCTTTGTTCAAATTTTGGATGGGAGTAATGATAAAGAGTCAGGGGGAGTATGACTCTTATCCTCTTTCCACTAGTGATCATGGGAAAACTCCTCTCCCCTCTATTCAGCATCCTATTGGTGATATGGGTGAGCCTAAGCCTCTGCGGGTGTATCATCGTCGAGATATATCTTCACAAGCTCAGCCATCCACCCTTCCGGTCACTTTGGATGTTGGTTCAGGTGATTCTCCTAACTCGAGTTTAGACCTTCCCATTGCCTTGCGCAAAGGGTCACGATCTTGTACTCAACACCCCATTAGTAATTTTGTTTCATATGATCATCTTTCACCGTCTTTTCAGTCGTTTGCAGCTTCCCTTTCATCACAGACTATTCCCAGATCTCTCTCACATGCTCTTCAGAGTCCTGATTGGACAAAGGCGATGATGGAAGAAATGTCTGCTCTTGAGAAGAATCATACTTGGGATCTTGTGCCACTTCCTGTAGGCCATAAACCTGTTGGCTACAATCAAGTTTCTTCCAGATGGCTCAATTGATCGCTATAAAGCCCGTCTTGTTGCTAAAGGTTACACACAGACTCATGGTGTGGATTACTTCGAGACATTCTCTCAGGTGGCTAAGCTTAATTCCATTCGCGTTGTGTTCTCCTTGGCCGTTAATTTATCATGGCCCTTGTTTCAGCTTGATGTTAAGAATGCATTTCTCCATGCGGACCTTGCAGAGGAAGTTTACAAGCATCAACCTCCTGGCTTTGTTGCTTCTCACAACTCTGCACTTGTATGTCGGTTGAAGAAGGCTCTTTATGGACTCAAACAATCTCCACGTGTATGGTTCGAAAAATTTAGTCAAGCTCTCTTGGAGTTTGGCTTTGTTCGTAGTCATGCCGATCATTCTCTATTTATATGTCGTCGATCGACGGGCATCATGGTTCTCATTGTCTATGTGGATAATATTGTTTTGTCTGGTAGTGATTCTACTGGAATGAGGGAGATCAAAGAATTTTTGAAGACCAAGTTTGAGATCAAGGATCTTGGTCATCTTCGCTACTTCCTCGGAATTGAAGTTGCTCGCTCATCATCCAAGTTGGTCTTGTCACAACGGAAATATGCACTTGATCTGCTCATGGAGACCGGCATGTTAGGGTGCAAGCCTGCTACCACTCCCATGGATACTTCACAGAAGCTTCGACCAGATGATGGTTTTCTTCTTACTGATCCCGAGATGTATCGACGACTTGTAGGCCGGCTTATTTACCTGACTATTACTCGCCCAGATCTCTCTTTTGCGGTGAGGGTTATTAGCCAATTCATGCAAGCTCCCCGCACTTCTCATCTCACGGCTGTCTACCGCATACTTCGGTATTTAAAATCAGCCCCGGGTCTTGGCCTCCGCTTTCAGTTGCATGGCCATCTTCATCTTTCTGGTTATTCCGATGCTGATTGTGCAGGTAGTACTTTTGATCGCCGCTCGACATCCGGCTTCTGTACCTTCCTAGGTGGTAATCTTATAACCTGGAAGAGCAAAAAGCAGCCAGTTGTTGCCCGGTCCTCGGCTGAAGCAGAATATCGTGCTATGGCTCATGCGATGTGTGAACTCGTGTGGCTTCGCAATCTTCTTGAAGAACTTGGCTATCCTCCTTCGGATCCTATTCCTCTTCACTGTGACAATCAAGCGGCCATCCATATTGCTCGTAACCCAGTTTTCCACGAGCGAACCAAGCATATTGAAGTCGACTGTCACTTTATTCGGGAGAAAATCACTTCTAAGGAAATTGTCACTCCTTTTGTTCGATCTGGGGATCAACTTGCTGATGTTCTTACAAAATCCTTGAGTTGAGATGCTCTTCATCGTGTTCGTGACAAGTTGGGCATGATCAACATCTATGCTCCAACTTGAGGGGGAGTATAGAGAATGCCAATGTATTGTATTGTGGGCTCTTTTTGTGTAAGTGCATGTGCACACTTCCCTATTCTCCTTTAATGTATTATATGCTTTATCATAATAAAATAGTATGTGTTAGGGCAAGCAAGCCAAACAAATCAACTCTCCCAAACTTTTCTTCTTCTTCTTCTTCTCTCTCAATATTCTCATCCCTTCTTTACATTATCCTCACCAAATCCTTCTCTACTGTCTACATTTCCTAGACCCAGTACTTTATGCTTAGAAAAGCATGTTGAGATAGAGTATCACTTAACGGCAGAAACTGTAGATGTCGATTAGACATGATAGACTCTTTACGTGCATTGAAGGGTGAAGTTGCATATATTCTCACCAAAACCCTGTCCAAAAGTACACATATTAATAGGTATAACTAGCTTTAGATGCAAATTACAAGCAAATTAGATTGAGGGATGATTGTTAGAGAATAACTAACAGCATATTAAATTTTGTTGGCAGAATAAAGACAGATTGGTCAGTTACAATTTATTTTAATGTTGTTCCCTTCATTTGGAATATTAGAGCACAAGAGTAGTATCACCCAACCTAAGTATCTTATTTAATCAATGAAAAGGGTTTACTACCAACATGAATGCAGATGTAAGGTGAAAAGCTATTACAGTAGACTGCCAAAAGAAAAGCAGTCCATAAAAATTCAATTTTTAAAAGGGAAAGGATTAATTTTAACCTACATTGATAATGTCATTCAGCTACAAGAAAAATCCTTTACTATAACAGGAAAGGTAACATGAAATTAGAGAATCAATTTTTGTCAATAACGGAAGAAGCAAAAATTAGCGCTCTCAAAAGCAATAAAAGCTAGAGAAACTTCTCAATACTTCATTGGAGATAAGAGAGAACCTACTTTATGGAAGATATAGCAAATACATTCAGGCATGAACCGAACATTTGAAGCTTCGCCCCAGATAAGAAGGTAAAGTCCAATATAAAGGAGCTCCAACTGTTGCATCTCAGCATTACTTGGAAACCTGCATAGAAAGCAGAGAGAGGTCCGTTAGATGCAGGAAGCAATTATTATGGTTGAGAAAACAGTTAGAGAGTAACAATTCCCCTTAAGCACTATCTGAAGACGTTGGCTTATTTTGGTTATGTAACTGCTTACTTGATGTTCGAATGGATATGCAAATAAGCACACCATGAATGGTAGTTCTTGAAAATCTTGTCCATCAGAAGCTGTATGGTTTCACTATTCAGCTGCAAGTTCAAAGTATCTACATCAATATTCTCAGTTTGAACAGCTAAACAGCCTACTTCAGATTACCAAAAACATTGAAGCTCCATAATAAAGGATAAATTACATGGCTATATTCCCCATGGAGCCTATTCCTTATGTCAATGTTTGCAAGTAGCAAAATTAAGTGCTCCCTCTGATTTGCCACATTTCCTTTCTGCATGCCAATAAATTGAACACAGCAAGTACAATCGATAGTCTGAGCTTTTTCTCATACGAGCATTCCAAGTATATACATAGGAACATCCGTTTGTACATAATAATGATAAAAATAAAAAATAAAATAAAACAGAGAGATTGAAATTACAGGAGCAGTAAATGCAGACTGACACCTAATACCTGAAATCCAAAGGTTAACCACAGCCAGTCAAGCAAATCATGGATAGATTTATCCCCATGTCCTGGCATTAAAAAATCATCACTTTTACTGGGAGCACTCTCCGTTGATTGGATCCTGGGCTTTGGAAGATTATGCAGCCTATGCAGAGCACTTACTGCAGCTTTGATCTATCCCCAGAAAAAAAAAAAAAAATAGGGTGTTGAAGGAAAACAAAAGATAACTGGTAGAAAAAGAAATGGTTGAGTGCAATCAGGAGGCCACTATCTGACCTCAGGAAGTTCCATGATTGGTGAAGTTACACCAGATGTATGTAGAGGAAGAATATTATACTGGGCATAATGCTCTTTCTTACGCTCAACTTCTTCAGCATATCGGTCCATCTGCAAATGCAAGATGCAGTTTAGTTTCCTATCTTAGATGTAAATTAGCTGCCAAATGCAAAAGAAGCCATACTAAGAACTTGTATGTGCCATCGCAACTCATAGCAATACTGTACTAAACAAACCTCATCGACTTTCTCTGGAGGTGCCACAGTTTTCAGTACATCATATAGAATGGATGCCATCTGATAGTTCTTGGCCATCTTCTCACTACATTTAGTTTCATGAATCAGCAAGAGTGAAGAAAATATAGTAACTACGGAATGTGCTCAAACCTTGCAGTATCAGTTATCAATGAAGTCTCAATCAAAATATGAGCAAGTCCACAATTCAGTGTAAAGCCTCACGGTTTTCTTTTGGTGTGGCCTTCTTTGACATTTTCTTCATAGAACCATAGATAAAACTTTTGCATTTCTCTGCTGTCATTCTTGGCAAGCATCCGTTTTGTCTCTACTTCTTCCTGCCACCAAGAGAATCATACACATGTTTTAAATGATAAAGAGATTCATTATTTATTCATTCATCTTTCATCCCGAGCTCAAACCATTACAGAGAAATATCAAACCTGATGACCCGTTGACTTCACAAGATTCACTTCCAAAAAGGAAAAGGTCAAGGTCCTTTCAAAAGACAAAATAAAAGTAACTCTACAAAGCAAAGACCTTAAATTGGGGGATAGTGGCAGCTTATAGAACTTCCTTCCAGATCAGTATATTAGAAATGATGGGTACATGATCCACAACTGCAAACAGTAACATCGGCACATGTACGTCTATGAGGCAACATGGTTTCCTCTCACAAATTATTTACACAGAAAAGACATTGGGCTCTAGCCAAATTGTTGGGATAAGGGTTAGATGAAGATGATGATGATGAGATTTTGGGCTCTATCCCATGCTCAAGTGTAGCGCCCTGAAAATTGGGGGTCGAGCAGGAGCCCAACTCCCGAGTTCCAACGCATCACTTATGCAACATAGAAAATGATGATTTAACGTTGTCCGTGTTAGCACATTAAACATGAATGAGATTAAGCTAAATCAGCATATCATACTCCAGGGACAATTAAATTACGCAAGTTGAAGACTGTGATAAGTATATAAAGCATATAAGTGGTAAGTCCCCAGAGTATCAACATGTCGCCAGGTTAAATAAATTACATGTATAGTTCCCAAAATTTCAAAATGATAAAGTGTAATGTCTGCTAATACATATCCCTGTAGCTCCGGTGATGCAACTCCAGGTCTACATAGACCCGCCAGAGAGTTGCAAATAGGAGAACTCCTCCTCATCATCATAAAAGTCAGGCTCCGCCTCGTAAGCATCGCCATCATCTGCAACTAAACTAGAGTTTGGTTGGTGTTTTAAAACACCATCCCAGAGTGAGAGTGAGTGATCAACTCAGTGGAGCTATAAGGCAAAGGTTAACATATTATCAATTCAGTCAAGCAGTACAACAATCATGTCCTAAGTACTCTTATTAATGCAAGGATGATATGAGTTAATGATGCATGCCCTCGCCTACACTCCCTCCGCGACATCATCTCACGATCACGGCATGCACCCCTTCCTCAGTGCTCAACTCCAACGCCAAAGGCACATGCAAATGCGGTGCATGTGCATGATTAGCCAAATTCTTAATTAGACTCATTCATAAAGCAAGTTTGGGAAGCTAAGGCACCTCCCTTTATATCATTGACCCAACAATGATTCATCTAGGGTCGTCAATCCTAGTCAATCACATACGATAGGCAAGTTATAGGGCAACGTCACCCCTAATTTAAAAGCAGTGGACAGGCAAGTTTAGGTCACTATGGAGAGGCTCGTCACCTCAGCGTAGGCCTTCATTTATACTCGAGGTCACTACAGGAAAGGTTTGTCACCTTAACGTAAGCCAACAGCTCGAATACAGTGTCACATACCACCGTATTCGGCTCACAAGTTTGGGTTGCTCACTGGACACTACGAAGAGGCTCGTCACCCCAGCGTAGGCCCACAGCTCGACCACAGTGTCTCATACCACCATGCCCGGCTCATAAGTCTTAGCGGATCGAGGTACCAAGGTTAAACGGGCTTTACACTGGTAAGTTGGTACCTTAGATTCAAGCAGTAGTGTCCATACATGGTGAACATACATTGGGCCAATCGGGTTACTTGACAAGCTCGACTGGTACGAACATATGTTGAGTTAATCGACATGGAGCGCATACGCACTCCTCATGGCCTAACCACTGTTGATAATCACCGTACGACTCGGATTCCTCGAATGTATCCATCGTGGCTAAAACAATTCGGCCACCAATCGTGAACCATTACCGATTGCCTAGACTACATCGTAGCCCCAATCACACTCCAAACAATAGTATTCACATGTGATAATCAAGGACAGCACGTGACAACCAAATCTAAATAAAATCTCATTCGAGCATTTCCAAAAACACATAAAGTACATGTTATCATACATAGGCAATTCACTCATAAATCGCATAGTAGTAGGATAGGTTACATGAAGGAAATTATAACTATAGATAAGGACGTTGACAAGCACATCTCGACACCCTCTTTACATACATTTCAACAGGCATTTTCTCATTCAGGCATTTTGTCAAACACTTAGACTACACATGTTAACATACATGTAGTATAGTAATTTAACAGGTATTATAGCAAATCCTTTCATAAGGGAGTTGCCACACGTACAACAATCATGTATCCTTAAACATCAATCGTAACAAGCACAAATCATAATTCCATATTCAATCAAACAATTCAACAAACACATAGAATGCATTAAAACCAACATAATACACATATATGTATAATACACGGAAAGCTTCGTATCTAAGCACAGATAACAGCAATCAAGTCAGTCATAAATCATTACTGACAGTGAAAGTCCTGAAAACCATAACCTAAACATTTATAGTCAGCACCTTTTACCGGTAAACTCATATCGAACTCAGTTTGTACACTAAGTCTTTCTCTACGGCACAACGGCTACTTAAATCACGAAATAGGTTAGCTATTTCGTCGATCTTCCTATTTGGATATCTAAAACAGGTAAGGGTTAGGATTTCTTACCCAAGAACGGAATCGGAATCGCCGGAATAGCGATACAGGAAGGATGATTCGGCACGTGGAGCGGCAGGAATGAATCCCGACAACTATCTCCCACTCTCTCTCTCTCTCTTCCTCACTTTCTTCTTCTCCTTTCTCTCTTCTCTCTCCTAGGGATTAGAAAATTCGTATGGCATGGGAAAGAGAGGGTTTAAGGCCCTTATATAGGCTCAATGTGAGCTCATTGGCCCCTGGGCCATGGTTTACTTAGGTTACAGCCAAAAGTCGGTTGTTTCGGGCCAACGGAGCTCATCTGGAGGCCCCTTTTCTGCATACGGTCCAGAGAAAGTTCCCTGAAATTGGATCTGGGTCAAGTTAAGTTTTCAGCCTGATCGGATTTACGAAACGACTGTGGCGGACCAGTTTCAATTCAAAGGTCATCGTCACTCGATCAGGGCCACAAGTATACTAACCTGTGTAGGGATATTTCCCTAATCAGAGGGTGTATTTTGGTCAGATTCTGACGGTCTAAAACCTTAAATTTGGCCTGCAAGCGAACGGCCCAAGTCACTTAAATCTGAGTTCATTTTCTAAAGATATTCGCGTCTCTCACACACTTCGCTCCGTGCTCATGTTGTGCGTTTCTAGATACTATTAGGACTTGATTTCCGAGATGGTTGTCAAATCCAGTAAGGCAGTCATAATCGTATAGTTTCGTGGTCATCGGACTTTCAACGTGCAGTTCAGGTCCGATACAGAGTTTCAATGTGCTCCCGAGAGAAACGGGGTTTAGAGATTGATCCTAGGTTTTTAGGTAATGTAGTGTTAGCGATTCTACCGATTCTGGGTCTTACAGTTCTGTAACGCCCTGAAAATCGGGGGTCGAGTAGAAACTCAACTCCCGAGTTCCAACGCATCACTTATGCAACAAATGAAGTGATGTTTGTATATTGTCTGTATTCGTGCATGAAACATGAATGAGATTAAGCCAAAACCGCAAACATAATTCAGGGACAGTTGTGATACGCAAGATGAGTATATAAAACCTTCTAAACCAGTACAAGTCCCCAAAGCATGTATGCGTTGCCAGGTCAATAATTACATGTAAAATTTCAAAATTTACCAAATGATAAAGTGTAATGTTCAACTATCCATATCCCTGTGGCCCCGGTACGCAACTTCAGGTCCACATAGACCTGCCAGATCATTACATGTAGGAGAACTCCTCACCATCATAAAAGTCAGGTTCCGCTTCACGAGCATCGCCATCATCTGAAACTACAACAGGGTCTGGTTGGTGTGTACAACACCATCCCGTAACGTGGGAGTGAGTAGCTAACTCAGTGGAACAATAAAGTACAGGTTAACATGTTATCAATTCAATCAAGCAGTAATGATAAAGTAGGAAATCACACATCTCTAAGTACTCTTGTTAATGCAAGAATTGTATGTATGTATGATGCATGCCCTCGCCTGTGCTCCCTCAGCGACTCCTTACGTTCGCGGCATGCCACACTCCCTCAGTGCTTGACCATCAACGTCAAACGCACACGTATGCAGTGCATGAACGTGATTACCAAGTTCTTTATTAGTCATTTTCATACAGCAGGATTGGGAAACTAAGGTACCTCCCTTATATCACTTCCCAAATAAGGATCCATTTTAGGGTCGTCAGTCCTAGTAAATCTCATACGATGATACGGTTCTAGGTCCCTGCAAAGGGCTCGTCGCCTTATCAATGCAGGCCTAGTTATACTCTAGTTACTACGGAGAGGCTCGTCGCCTCAACGCAGGTTCAGAGTATGCTCGAGGTCACTACACCAACGCATCATCCGGGGCTGACGCAATCACAACACCCCTTCAGATATTGTCCAACCAACAGGTATCAGAGTGCGCAGCGATGGTTTTGTTTGGCAATGGCCCACACGAGGCTCAGGCACAACGCGTCTTCTGATCAGTGTAGGCCGACAGCCCGAATACAGCGTCCCATACTATCGTATTCGGCTCACGAGTCTGGTTGCTCACTGGTCACTACGGGGAGGCTCGTCGCCCCAGCATAGGCCGACAGCTCGACCACAGTGTCCCATACCACCATATCCGGCTCATGAGTCTTAGTGGATCGAGGTACCAAGGTTAACGGGGTTTCACTGGTAAGTTTGGTACCTTAGGTTCAAGCAGTAGCGTCCAAACACGGTGAACACACAATAGGCCCATCGGTTTATTAGACAAGTTCAACTGGTACGAGCGTACGCTGAAGTAACCGACAAGGTACCACTGTCGACAACTATTGTACGACTCGGATTCATCGAACGTGTCTTTTATGGCGAAATGACCTCAGCCACAACATCAAGGCCTGTTACCGATTGCCTGGACTATACAATAGCCCCAATCACATTCAATTACAACAAAATATCCTGGAAGATAGTTAAAGCAGTTATGAATCAAGATTGCAAATCATATAATCAAAGGTCCAATAATGTCCGCTTTAAGGCTGCCAGGGCCGTTGCACAGAATCGTTACACTGCATCCCCATCACCCGTCACGGATTTGTTTCTGCATTTTATGGACTACAACTTAAACATAAATCCACACATATGCATTCCATAGATAAAACAGACGCTATAATATACGGTACATGGAGGAAATCATACACATAGTTAAGGGAGTTGGGAATCATAACTCAACACCCATATAAATTTTAATTTACTAATCACTTACTCATTCAATCATTTTAACAAACACTTAGACTACACGTACATCAATATACATGATGTATGTTGATCACACAGGTAGTAGGCCAAATCCTTTCACTAGGAAGTTGCCCCGTATACCACACGCGTATACCCACGACGGATAATCATGGCATGCATGACTCCGGGTTCCATACTCATTCAATCATTTCCACAAACACATGGGCTACACACTTAGACATATATACGTGCATTAGCCGTGGCGTGATTTAGGGCAAATCCTTTCGCTAAGGGTTATCGCTTATATAACCATCATATATCCATGACTGTTGGTCATGGCGAGCATGAATGCGAATTCTATACTCATTCAGTCATTTTCACAAACACATAGGCTACATAATATAACATACACAACGTATGTTGATATAGCATGCCTTAGGGCAATTCCGTTCACCCAGAAGTTAATACTAGTAAGTCTAGCATACATATACAGCAGTTAATCATGGCCAACACAATTTCAAATTTTATACGTATACGGTATTTTCTATAAATACATGGAATACAGTATATTCAACATAATTAACGTATAACTGAAAAACGAAATGGACAGCACTTTGTACATGTGCAATAGCATCCAGATCATGAATCTATCATTATCTAACATTGAAAGCATTGAAAACCATAACCTAAGCGTCTATAGTCCGCACCTTACGCCATAGAAGTGTAACGAAATCAGTTTAAACACTGAGCCTTTGTCTATGGCACCAGAACAACCTATAACAGGGAATAGGTTAGCTATTCTATCAATTGTTCTATTTGAATCTCTAAAACAGGTTAGGGTTAGGATTTCTTACCCAAATACGGCGTTGGAAACACCTAAGAACTACACTGAGTGGTGTTTCAAATAGGTGGATTAACAGGGAAGAATCCCCACTTCTCTCTCTCTCTTTCTCTCTTTTCTTTCTTCTCTCTCCTAAGGTTTCCCAAATTCGTATGGGATGAGAGAGTGAGGGCTTAAGGCCCTTATATAGGCCCAAAACTGATGGGAATGGCCCCAGGGCCAAGGTATACTTAGGTTATGTCCAAAACCAGTCTGTTTCGACTCAACGGAGCATTTCCGGAGCCCCCCCTTGAGCCAAAGGTCGGACTTAAGCTCACTGACCTTGGATCTAGGTCGAGTTAAGGTTTCGTTCCAGTTGGGTTCCCAGATCACACGTGGCGGACCAGTTTCAGTTCAACGGTCACCGAAACTCGATCAGGGCCACAAGTACACTGACCTGTTTATGAAATTTCTCCTGATCCGAGGGTGTATTTGGGTCAGATTCTGACGGTCTGATTGCTTATATTTGGCCCCCAAATGACAAGTCTCAGATTCAAATTAATTTCTAAAGGAAACCACGTTTTCTCACACACTTCACTTCGGGCTCAAGCGAATTACTTCGGAACACTATCTGGACTTGATTTCCGAGGTGGTTGTCAAGCCCAGCAAGGCGGTCTTGATTATATAATTTCGTAATAATCGGACTTTCGACGTACGGTCCAGATCCAATACGGAGTTTCAATGTGCTCCCGAGAGCAACTGGGTAATGAGATTGATCCTAGATTTTAGGGTAACCTAGCGTCAATGATTCTACAAGTTTTAGGTCTTGCAGATCATATTTAAAGTAATTCAAGCGGATTTCACAACTAATTTAGTTTAGCACTTAGTTAAACTTGTCTAATTTCTAAAGGATTTGAGGTTTGAGAGGTTAATTAGGGGTTAGGATCAACCCCTTGCCTAAGGACATCTAACTCCAGGTTGGCAAAAATCTGGGGCATTACAAGTTCGAATTGAAAACAGTTCAAACTAATTTACCGCTTAATTCAGTTTAGTACTTAATTAATCCTTAGCTAATTTCTAAATAATTCGGTCCTCAGTGATTTTTGCCTGAGGTGGTACTCGGGTCTTTGTACGGATTTTTCCGAGACGTTACATCAAGTTGCATGGAACAAAGACATTGTATTGGTTAGGACTGTCAATGGGATACACTGGCCCCAGTTACACCTTTAGGCCCAATTTGTTTTTAGCAAGGCTTAGATTGCTTTACCAGGCCTGAGGTGGCCGGACTCAGGCTGTGTTCCAAAGCCCATAAAGCCCCATCCAAAATTACAGAGCCAGAGAACCAGTCCATCACTTTATTGGTTTTAACTTTAAATATATTATATGCAGCCAATGTTCGATAACACATTACGTATCGCATCCTTGGGATACAGATATGTATCGGTTATTGCACAAGATATATCGTTTGTATTGGTTAATTTATCGCACTTTTTGAGAAACATCGGGAAACATTGGAAAAATGGTTGAATTTTTCAATGAAACTTCAGGAATTGTTAAAAACGACCTTAATACACACTTTTAAGTCATAACATCTCAAAAAAGACTTGCACATAATGGGTTTTCTTTGTATAGGGTCCTAAGCTATGCACTGCCTGATTGAAGTAATGCAACTATATTCAAATTGAATGCATAACATTTAGAGAGTACATGATGATCATTTCATCAAACACTCCTAAATACTTCGAAATTAGTCTCAATTGACAACTGGTTGAAGGGAAATTTTGAAAAAAAAATATATTTATTAATTTTTAATTAAAAATGATTTTTATTTTTTGAAAATTGACAATGACTTAACAAATTAGTAGATCATCCCTCATGCATGCTTGATTTCATGTTTGGAGTGCAACATTGCAAGCAATTTCGGAGAAATTGGGGAAATTTCGATTTTTTTCTCAAATTGGAGCACCTACACTCAAATTTCAAAATTAGAGTGTATGTGATGAACTAATGATCATTTTATCAAATACTCTAAACACTGCGAAATCAGTCTTAATTGATAGCTGGTTGAAGAAAATTTTCAAAAAAAAAAAAACATGGAGAACTTGAAGAACCAATGGATATCAAAATCAAAGCTCCAAATCCATGATTTTTCATGCAAAACATGAAGAACCAATGGATTTAAAACCATTTGACGTTGATTTAACATAATTTCAACAAAAAAAGGGATCAAAAATTGAAATTTTCCACCGGATCGATCATGTAGGATATATTGGCACTACCTATGCATCTCGTATCGCGCATGTGTGATACAAGATATATCGTGGGATATATCGGCCAATATCATCAATATTTAAAACATTGTATGCAGCAATAAGGGATATTTTTGTATCACTACACTATATATTTAACGAAGAAATCCCAATTCCTTAACAACCCTTATCCTCTCCAATGAATTAATTCGGATTTACTTCAAATATAGCATACATACTGCAACATAGTTTGCAAATCTGGACTTGGACTCAGGTCAACTTGGACTGGGCAGTTCGACCAGGTGGGTCAAAAAATTAATTATTTAATTACATAATTATTATAAATAATATTCTTCTCCTTCTTTCTTCTTCATTCCTCTTTTCCTATTTACTTCTTCTCTTCCACCTCCCTTCTCCTTCTCCTTCTGCTCTTCCTCCTCCCCCTTATTGGGCCGAGTGGACTTGGCCCGAGTCCCCGATTAACTCAAGAAGTCAGTCAGATCCTAGTTGATACAATCTGGGTGCATCTTGGCCATGTCACCTAGTTGGTGACCGGGCTGATTTGACACACAAAAGTGGGGCCCATAAGATTACATGAACTGTGCAGCAAAAAATAAGGGCCTTTTGTAATTTAATTACATTATACTTATGGAACAGACCCTAATTCCATTGAATGTGAACTTTTGTTCCACCATCTTCTTAACCATCTACTTACAGGCCATAAATCAAATGGTTACGATCTCTAAGTCTAGCTGATTTCAAGGGAAATCACTTTCTGTAGTTTGGCCCATAAGATCAACAGTTTGGATCACCAAACCAGTTCTAAACATACAAATTCTTGCAAGAACATTTTTGGCTGGGCTCTGGATAGGCTCAGACACAAACTTTATCCTGACATTGGCTTCGGCCAAGCTCAGCCATGCTGCCTAGTTGACAAGCCTAGCACTGGCTTTTGTAGATTCTCTGTAGGATCAGGGCTTCTAACCCTCTTTGAGGCTCTGTGCATAGTTTCATACTTTGACCAGTCCTAACCTCAACTACTTATATGGCCAAATTTAACAGATTTGACATGCTTTGATCAGGAAGGAATGATTGTACCTTGGGTGATAAGATTCAACTGGAGTAACACAGAAATGACATGATTTGATTGAATATAGCAATTTCACCACCCACTATTTGACCAAATCTGACCCATTGTGACTGGCTTTGCCAATTTGACCAGGTTTGACCAACTTCAAGATGAACATACATAAATGGGCATCAATAGTTTTGTCACTTTTCCTTTTATAGAGTGGAATGGTGTAAAAGGATTATGTAGACGACCCCAATTAGTTGGGATAAGGCTACGATGATGATGATGAACATTATGGTCACTTTTTATGTCAATTTTGGGGCTTAAAAGCTTTCACTCAGCTTAAAATCCACATGATCCAAGATATATCCACGGATAAGCAGAAAGCAATAATATCTCTATGCTGGAACAGAATTTATATGTATACTGATTAAAATTATTTATGCAGTTTCAGAATTATTTTCACTTTCCTGTCTTAAAATTTTCTACTTTCTTCCTTGTGAGCGTACAGTTTTCAGCGTACATGCATTGCAATATATTTGAGTGTGAGAGCACACATATCAGTCGTCCTGTGGGTCTTAAGTTAGATTTTGGGAAGATTGTTGGTGTGGCGAGGCAATGCTTCAATTTTCTTTTGGTAGGCTCTACAACTTAGCCACACATAAGGAGGCAAACAGTCATGGACTACAATGAAGAAGTTGAGAACAGGACTGTTTGGACTCCTATTTTCAGAATGAATCTATTCAACCTAGAGGAGACAAGCTCCTTTATCTATTGGGGGTTCTATCAGCTGTGGCAATTGAGTAAACTAGGGAGGACAAGCTTCTTTGGTTATGGAATGCCTAGAAAACACATTACACTAGCAATTCATGAATATGACAATGATCTATAATATAAAGTCATTCAACTAGTGTCAAAAAAGCAAAAAGAAATGAGGAATGATAACATCTACCAAACACAAAAATACGTGATACATCTAGGGTCCATTTGGGTACGGGATCCTGCATAATCGGGATTAAATCTAATCCCTTTTTTGGGGGGGCCCCCATGCCCTCCACATCAGATTCGCCAGGCTAAAGTGGCAGTTCCTCCACATAATTCAATTAACAGTGTTTTAAGTTTTTCTTTCTAAAACTTCCGTGATTGCATTTATGAGGAGAGGACCACTTTTGTGCAGTGATCTGACAAAGAGTACATAGGGCTACCAAAATCAGGATTAGTATTTATCCCAATTTCGTGGGATCCGCTATCCAAATGGACCACTAGTAATTCCTGAATACAACAGTAATCTATAATTCGAGGTCACTCAGCCAATTTTTATTAAAACAAAAAAAAAAAAAAAAAAAAAAAACAAAAAGAAATGAAGAACGACACATTACATCTACCAAACACTAAAATATGCAATAGATCTTAATTAGTTCCTAAGAAACACGACAATGGGAAAAAACATGCACCAAAACAATTTTACACTAGTAATTCTTGAATCTGAAAGAGATCAACAATTCAAGGCCAAAAGGACGAAAGACGAGAAATTTCTTTGTGGAGAACAATCAAGGAAGCTAACATCTCTTCTACCTTTTCCAATCTATGTAAAAGATGTGTTTTGAACTGACGAACACCTCGTCCACTTGATGGAGGATCCAAATAGTGAGCCTTCTCAAATGCATGGAAGCGACCTATTTGAACAGAAGCAAGCAGTAAAAAGTTTAGGGGTTAGTAGAAGACTAAAGCCAATAACTGCAATAAATTAGGAAGGAACTTTCTGGCTATGGCCAATGGGTAATTACACTCCTAGTGTCCTTCAAAATATTTAAAAAGACAATCAATGCAAATAAACATTCAGGTCAGTATAAAAAATAAAGAACACTTTGATGAGCAACAACAATTAATTTCAAAAAGAAAATCTGCAAAAGGAACTTTCGTTAAAAATTGATTTTACTAAAACACAACAGTTGTAGACAACTATACCAACATGGTGAATTTCTTAGGTTTGTACTCCCTAGAAGGGATTGAGTCCAAGTTATGGAAGAGAGAAAAAATGTGTGTGTGTGTGTGTGTGTGTGTGTGTGTGAGAGAGAGAGAGAGAGAGAGAGAGAGAGAGAGAGAGATAGCAAGAACTTGAGATGCTTAGGATCTATTGAAACCCTAGCCCTCTACTGTTATTTATAATAGTAAAAATGTGAATGGCCCTATGGGCCTCATTTCATTAACTTGTGAGTGGGCCCTATGGGCCTTATGAATGGACTTGGGCCCAATGGGCCTTATTCAACTTTCAACACTCTCCCTCAAATTGGAGCATCATAGTGAGGCCCAGCTTAGAACAAGGGCTAACATAATCAAACCTATGAAAGAAAGAAATTCTTTTCTAACAATCACAAAGTAGGGATGGTCCCTATCTGGGCTATTGTCCAGAGCATTAGGGTACCTCGCATAGGTACGTGGAGGGCAATGACTTTCGCTAAGGGAGAATCAAGTGGTGAGAATGAATTTATGGAAAATGGCTAGACTCCTATGTTAATTGTGCACCATTACATAAATGGTGGTGACTCATCCTCTCACATGTGGCACAGATGTACAGATGTCTAGATCATCCAAATTGTGGGTCTTGTGTAGATGAAGCACATATCTAAATGTCTAAACCACTTTGATAAATCACTCCTAACCATCCATCTATGGCTACAAAATGGATGGTTAAAAGTAAAATAGCGAATGCTCCAAATTTAACGAGAAAACTTAGATGGTTCATGTTTTTGTCTTCTCGGTGCAATTTTTGGGTTGTGTAAGAGATGGACGGACTGGATTATCATACAACTATGCCATGCGTACATTTGAAGTGCAATCCACCATTTTATTAAATGGTGCATAGCTAACATTGGAGTCTACACAAGTCATCCCCTACATAGTGCTTAGCTATCGAAAGTTACCCTACTCCCCAAATATATGCAAGTCACGCTGGCATTTTCACTAAACTTTCTCTAAATATTAGAATCTCCTATTGGTTTAAGGATAGCTTTGCACGATCTAATAGAGAACCAATACTAGGAAAGAGACAAGAGACATGGCGCAGGGAAGAGCAAACCTAGCCAAAGAAGAGGTATCTCTACAAAGGTTGGTACCAGAGGGGCGGTTGGAGTGACAGAGTTAGATCCCTATCAAGAGGTGGTAGGGGATTGCACCTCTCTGCCAGTGGTGTCTAGGAAAATGGCTGCAAGGAAAAGGCTGCTCCAAAGTCAAAGGAAGCCAAGTGAGTGCAGAAGGTAATGACAAATGATGGCCTAGAGGTGTGAGTGCATCCGAGGGTAGTGGCGAAGGCCTAGAATGTGTTGCAATGGAATTTGGTGCCTGCGGTCAAGGCCAGACGTTTTGTTGACAGGCTTGGTGACTGGCTAAACCAATGATGCAGTCTGGAGAAGGAAGAAAGGGTAATGAAGCCCCCCAACAATGAAGAGGTGTGAATCTCCCTCTAGTCAAACGAGAACTTGGAGAGGATCATCCTCTTCAATGCACTTTTCAAGGAAGGCCAGTAGTGTCGATCTATAAATGAGTAGATAGGTCACTTTTTGGCGGGAGAATGCATGGTTTAAGTAGTAGGAGTCAACTTTGGAGCTTTGGTTTTTGGAGGGATTCATGGAGGTTAGATCATGAATCGGGGAGGTCATCGCTATCAACCTGGCGTCAGAAGGCTTCAAGGAGTTGTAGGCTATCAAAGTTTGCATCAAGAAGAAGAAGTTAGTAAAAGCCCCGGAGCAAATCTCCATTTTAGTCGACAAAGAAAGGGTTCAATATGGGTGGTTGGGAGGCTCCAAGGGAAGGTCATAATAAGTTGAGGCCAGGAGGACCAAAACAGTGGAAGATCGGGCGGTGAGGAGCGGTGTAGCAGAGGCGGAGGAAGACAGAGTACATGCTTGGTGGTTCGACGGAGCACTAGTTGTTGGACAAGCTACGTGTACTGAGGTGATTAGTTCGCGATCAGTTGGTGGCGAGGCAAAGTGATACAGAGACATGTGATGACCTAATCCTAGATGCATGTATAATCAGGTTACAGAATGTTCAAAAAAATACACCAATTAACTAACCGTTTCCAGTCAAAGGGATTCGGTAAATTTCAAAACAAAGATGAAGTCATTCCGTCAGAATTATGCCCCTTAGCATAAAATTGCGTAAACAGTAAAAAGGGAAAACCTAGGGATATGAGGATATCCCAAATCTAGCATAAGTCAGTCCACGGTCAAGTTTGGATCTGATCTTACTGACTAATCATCCCTCTTTTCCATTCAAACTAGAAAGGGAATATCCAGAGAGGAATAAAAGGGGTGAAGAATGAAGGGTTCGAGATGAAGAAGGTACAGGTCCTTTTGTCGTCAAAAGAAAATGAGGATGATTCTTACCTTTTCTTGCACCTCGAAGATCTAGAAAGAAGGAAACCTAAAATCGGGATGGAATCCTCAACACCCAGGGGCCAATCCTGAAACCCTAATCTCTTGAATAAAGAGGGAAAAAAAATGAATTTCTATTCATTCAATAATAACGAAAATAGGGTTTCTCACAACGTATATATAAGCTATGGAAAAAGTAAAAGTGCACTAAAGCCCCTGGAAACAAGAAAAATAACAAAAAGACGAAAAATAAAGAAAGTTACAATAAAGCCCCTAAAATAAGGAAAAGAACAAAAACACCTAAAACTAAAACATCTGTGTGGTAAGGTGTGAAATCTGACCCATGGATCTATGGTCAGGGTGAACACCCGTGTGGCAGGGTGTGAAATCTGACCCATAAATCTATAGTCGGGGTGCGGTCATGTCACTCCTACACTCGTAGCACGTCAGAAAGTGGGTCCAATGGACCCATCGTCCATCCACATCAACTCTTCCGCTCTGGTACTCTATCAACGACGCCTCCTCCTCTAATACACTCTAAAGGGTGCACCACTGATGTCCGCATCACAAAGGAGGATGCAATGACACATGTCTGGACGGATGTCCGAATTGGTGGTATGACAGATATGTACTCATGTCGTCAGGCAGCAATCAGGTTCCAAGATCAAAGGTTGGAGGGTCTATCATGTGTCCTAAGCAGTGGCCATGTCAGAAGAGAGGCACAGGTGGTTCAGGACATGTGGGAGGAGTTGGGTGAGATAGGGTTGTGGCATCTCAATCGAGGATTTTTTTACACTCGATCAAGCAGTCAGGAGGATTGGTGTGACCGAGACATCGTCTGGAGCCACATGTATAAAGGCGGACGGGTTGAGGTGGGTAGGAGGTGAAACAATGTTGGAGGGGACACCATGTGTCCTCGGCCATGATAAAAACCCAACACATGTGTCTTCTCTCATTTGTTCGGAGGATTTGAATAAAGTTTTGCATGTGGTTGATGACTTATCTAGTCACACGTGCATAGGGCCCGTCCATATTTTGGCACCTATGAAGAAATCTTCCTTCCATTACTAAGAGGGCAAGAAATGAGGATGTATAGGGAGATCGAGAAAGGTTCTCATCTCCCTTGGTCAGCATCGTCTCCACGTTTCCCTCCAGTCGGTGTAGGAAGCACACAGGATTCTGTTATGGGTTCCTTTGCGAAGAGGTGTAGTAGTTCCGATGGGATGACGGTCCAAAGTCAATCAATTATTAAAGCCGGTGAAGTGGGTGCTTTGGTCATGTTCTCTTAAGGCGACGATTTTGGGAATGGAGCCAGCAGCAACGAGTTGACTCTTCCAGAAGCCCTTTCAGTGTACATGACAGAGGCTCTACATATCCTTCCATCGTGAGTGACTATTGATGTCGGTTCAGAGCAGTGTTATAGGAGAAGCTTTCCAATTAGGTTGATGTTTCAGCAGCAGGGAGGGATGGTGATCGCGTTTCAATGGCTCGGGGTATGCACTAGATCAAGGAAGCCATTAGCCATGTGGTGAAGATAGCCAGGGTCTCGTTCAATGGTCGCAATGAGGACTTCATCACGTTATTCTAGTTTGGAGGAGAGAGAGGCATCCAAAAATAACAATATGTTTCTTAGAGGAAGAGCATAAAATCTTCTATGAGGAGAAGGGAGTAGGCGAACCTTGAGGATTCAGGTGGTTGCGGCTTTGGGGCTTCTTCCAGATGCGAGAAAAGGGGCAAGGGGGCACAGGTGGTGTCTCGATAAAGGTCCACGGTTAGAATGTAAGGGTTTGGGATGCCTGCAAAAGAATCTTTAGATCAAAGACATATAAATCCACTACAAAGCCTAACTAATCTCTCTTCAGGAGACCATGCTTCAATCTGTTGATCAATAGGTGATTAAATCTATATGGAGAGGTGGGAACAAAGATTAGATGACGCTCGATGTAGTGGGTGTTGCGGGTGGCATTCTGATCATGTGAGATACAAAGACTTGGATTAAGGAGGAATGGTGGACATGCACGTTCTCAATTTTAGAGTTGCTAAAGGACTTGGATCAAGTGGGTTTTCACATCAATGAATGGGTCGAATCAGTTAACACTTCAACCCTTTTTTGGGAGGAACTAGGCTCCATTCGGAATAAGCGGTAGGAGTCGTGGTGCATGGGAGGAGACCTAACTGTGGTTAGATTCTCATATGATAAATTGAACGATTCTAAGATTTGGTGGTTAGAAATGAGCCAGTAGACATTCCTATCGATAGCATTAAAAAAAAAAAAAAAAATCGTTATTTTTCAATATTTTAATTAAAAATATTTTCTTTCAAAAATTCCAATAACTTTCGTCAATCTGTAGATCAACCTTCAAGCACCCTCACATGATTTTCTTTTTCATGCTTTAATTGCAAGTTAAATAGGTGAAATCGGGAAATTTTTTTAATTTCCGCAAATTCCCCCATTTTTCCCAGATTCGAAAACTGGAGGTCAAAATCCATGATTAAGCATGGAAAACATGCAAAATCATGGATTACTATCTTTGTTCCCTAGATTTCAAGCAATGTAAACAAGAGATAATAATTTAAATTAACAAAAATTCATCGATTGGGTTTTTGGTACTATGCTCTTTGATCTCGATTTTCGCACCAAAATCTCATGTTCTCTCTAAAAGAATGAAATGGATTGGTCAAAATCCCCTTAGCAACGTAATCCCTGCACACAGACACACACACACACAGAGAGAGAGAGAGAGAGAGAGAGAGAGAGAAAATCATTTTGTTGTGGATTTTTTGTGAATTCTTCAGAAGGAGACCAACGCAAGTGCAATATTGTCAATATGTGCAATATGTATCGACAATATCGGGAACTTGTAACAGCAATATTTTTGGAATATCACAATGTATCGACATATCATTGATACATTACGAATCGATCGATCTTAGAAAGTTTCCTAACTACATCCCGGTTTCATACGGGCATGGTGCGATATTGGTGGTATCAGCCGATACTATCAATACTAAAATCACTGCTCATAGCAGTGGATGCAAATTACCTTGAGAGGCCAATTTTTGAGGAGGTCGAAGTTGCAGTGATCGCCTTGGGTAGAGATAAGGCCTTGAGCCAAATGTCTTCCCTATGGAATTTTTAAAGTGTTTTAGGAGTTAGTGAAGGGTGATATGGTCAACTTTATATCTGATTTCTTTCTTTCGGCCGGTTATTGTTGAAGTTAGGTGCTCTGTTTATTTCCATTATTCCGAAGAAAGAAGCCATGGATTGCTTGAGGGACTTTAGGTCAACTGTCCTATTTGGGAGTCCATATAAGATATTGGCTAAAATTTTGACTTCGAGATTCCGAGTTGTACTTGTGAAGGTGATGTCAAATACTCAAGGTGCGTTCGTGGCTAATAGGTAGATCCTAGATATTATGCTAATTGCGCATGAATATATTGAATTGTATCATAAGAAAGAAATATGGGTATCATTTGTAATGTAGGATGGATGGCCTAAATTAAGATGATGCAAATAAATTAACGGATTACCAAAGTAAATCAAACTATAAAATAAAGCCAATCTACCACAAATGTAGAGAAATCAAATATTCAATTAAACTTGAGTTCAAACCACATCACAATCTCTCAAAATAGATCCTTAAGGCTATTGATCGAAAATGGCCCAATGGAAGGTAGAACTTCCATCTGACATAAGATTTGTTCTAGATTCAAGGATTCAATTGCGCTTTGCTAAGATTTGAATGAATTAGGGTTTGGGTTTGGAAATCAAAAATTGGGAATTTAGGGTTTTATAAAATAGAGAAAAAGAGAAAAGGATCAATGAGGGGGAGGCTGATCAGCTATACGGTGATTGTACGGACAGATCCGTGCAGTGTACAGGCACGTCCATACAGTCCTACGGACAATGTGATGGAGTTGGGTCGGTTTGGTCAATGATGGGTTGGATTGATGATGGTGGAGTTAGGATTTGAGAAAGAAGAAAGTGAAAATTTCAATGGAAAAAGAGGGTTTGAGAGATAAAAGAAAGAAATACCTGGATAGGAATAAGAAACATAACTTGGAATCACTCCAATGGCTTCACACCAAATTCAATTCACATAAAGTTTTCTTACTCAAAGAAGCAATGTAGAGAAATTTCATTCAATATGTCCATCATCCCGAGTCTCAAGTCTCAAGTCTCAAACAAATATATATATATATATATATATATATATATATATATATATAAGAAAACCTAAGCAAACAATAAGTCAAGAACTATTATTGACCGTCTGAATCTATTAATGGCCAAGATCAAAACATAAATCTCTAATAACCTAAAATAAAACTAAAAAATAAAGCAAAAATAAAAATGTGCCACACGGCACAAGGGCGATCTCCAACGTGCAACAGGTACGTCCTATATATATATATATATATATATATATATATATATATATATATATATATATATATATATATATATATATATAAAAAACCTAAGCAAACAATAAGTCAAGAACTATTATTGACCGTCTGAATCTATTAATGGCCAAGATCAAAACATAAATCTCTAATAACCTAAAATAAAACTAAAAAATAAAGCAAAAATAAAAATGTGCCACACGGCACAAGGGCGATCTCCAACGTGCAACAGGTACGTCCACACGTGATCAACGACCTAGATGAATATGTTCCAATGCGTTCAATGCTCGAATGTGCATATTAGAGTGTTTGTACACCTAAACCCAAATCTCCAAACATATCCAATGGTCTATATCACCAAACTGACGTGTCCAAGATATCTAACGGCATGATCTAACATTTGTAACGTCCAGATGTGGTTTAGGTCAGGCTGGGTTACATCCAAATAGTCCAAATATGTATCAATCAGTTCCAAATAGGCACCCCACATGCATCTTTCCAATGAGGGGTCTTCAAAGATGCATAACCATACATGTAAGGTCTTTAACGCGGCTAAGAACTCGAATTGGGTCCACTGGGCCCCAGGTAATAATCATCCAACCATAATGAAGCTGAGGCTGGGGTCTCAATTCTCCTCCTCCGATAAACTTGTGAAGGTGCTCAAATGCCCTCATCAATTTGCAAACTCGATTTAAAGAGGTCCTATGATCATGTGGATTGGGACTTTCTTGACTACGTATTGGGAAAGTTGAGTTGCGAGCAGAGGTGGAGGAGATGGATCAAAGGTTGCATTCAGTCAATTAAGTTCTTTATTCCAGTAAACGGGTCCCCGAAAGGTTTTTGGAAGGCTTTAAGGTGTCTATGGCAAGGGGATGCGCTCTCCCCTTTTCTATTTGTGGTAGTAGAGGAAGCTCTTAGCAGAATGCTGGAAAAGGGTCGAGTTGTTAGTCTCATCTGAGGTTTCAAGGTGGAGAATGGGGGGTTTCAGGTTTCTCACCTTCAATTTGGCGACGACATTATCGTCTTTTGTGTCTCAAAAGGAGTTATGGTAAATAATTTGAGAAATATTGTTAGATGCTTTGAAGTGAAGTCGAGTTTGAAAGTTATTTGTAAAAGTGAAATGTTGGGGGTTCGTATAGCAAAGGAGGAGATAGCTAGTCTTGTGCAGATATTCCGATGTAGTGCAAGGTCCATCTGTCTTCATATCTTGGCCCCCCATTATGTGTGCAATGTGCGAAGCATTTGTGGTCTTATGGGACAAGGTTATCGAGAGAGGAAATGAAACTTTCAAGATGGAAGGTATACATGGGTGGTAAAATAACGCTTATCAAAGAAGCTCGTTCGAACCTACCACTTTATTTCATGTCTGAAGTTTGTTTTGGACATATTGGAGAAGTTAAGGTGGGATTTTTTATGGAAAGAGGGCAATGAAAAACAGAAATTTTATCTTTCAAGGTGGGAAGAGGTGTGTAAGCCTTATTGATGAATGGGGAGTAGGAATAAGGAAGTTGGAAAGTATGAATCTCTCACTTCTAGGTAAATGGTTGTGGAGATTTGGTATGGACGAAGGAAGCTTGAGGAGGGTTTTGTAAGTGCTAATGTTTGACGCTCACAAGTAGATTGTCAAATTTCGTAGATAAAATATATATTGTATGGAACTTCAGCTCAATTCAACATTTCAATACTAGAGTGCAGCTCAACATCTCAAGATCAGAAAGCTTGGAAGAATTTCAAGAGAAGAATCAATTGTACGCCAACCTACAGGTAAAGAAGACCTTAGGAATGACCCTAGGTTAAAGTACATCTTAGTGGTTTTTCTAAGTTGTAACTTATTGTATTATACATTAAATTTCAAGGTAGTTCGGCTAGCCTAACCTTGTCTTCAACCAGCCGAATCATCTTGGGTCAGCCCGACAACAACCTAGGTTCAATTTTCAGCAATAGCTTGTTTTGATTTACATGAATCTCAAGCCAGCCGAACCCTGTCTCGGGCCAGCTAAAGGAATCTCAAGCCAGCCGAATTCTATCTCGAGCTGCCTATGATTGATTCAAACCAAATCCCGCAAAATCTACTAACCGCTAAAACAGAATCATGAAACTCCGGCTAGCCGAAGGGATTCTTAGGCTAACCGAAGCTCTAATCCTTTTGCTATAAATATGGCTCATTTCTTACTGTTTCAACACAAAAAAAAAAAAATACAGAAAACAAAAGCTAAAAATCTTCTTCTTTTCAAGCCATTTGCATTGTCTTTCATATATTATATTTTAGCTTATTCAACTCTCTTCTCAAGCCTTGTTAAATTCAAATAGAGTGGCATATACTCACTTGAGAATAGAGGATTGAATCTACAGGATTTAGGGTTTTTCTTTTTGAAAAATTATCTATCCCTATATCCTTCTTGGTTGTGCATACATTGATTTATCTTCATCTGAGAAAATAAATGATTGTTGCATCCACCGAAGCTTCATCTTCAAAGGCTTCACCGATATCTTTGCTTCGACTCACGTCTTCAAGAAGATACATTCTCATACGGTAAATTACTTTTACTTTGGGTTGAATGAGATTGCCCGAAAAAATCTCATTGGGTTGAGAAGTGATAAGCCCGTTAAAATCACTTAAGGTTAGTTGTGATAGCCTATGAAAATCACAAGTTGTAAGTAGTTGTTAAAGTTAACCTGTGAAAAACTTTGTTATAGTGAAAAGCCAAAATTACATGGAGAAGTAATTTTAGGAGGGGAGTAGGTGTGTGTTAACACTGAACCACTATAATTTTAGTTGTCTTGTGGTGTTTAATAATCTTTTCATCGTACTTATTATCTTGAAATATTGAGATCGAGAAAGTCGTGAAATAAGGTTGTCCTACCTAAGAGATTGGGCAAAGGTTGTCCTATGACTCAATTGAAATCAATATTTCAATATTAGTTGTTGTTCTGAATTTGTTATCTGAGATTGTTTTAACAAAAAATTGGCTAACCCCCACCCCTTCGGGACATTGATAGCTCCACTTAAAAGTGGTATCAAAGTGGGTTACTTTTGATTGGATTCACTTCCTAAAGCTATATCCGGAGCTATAAGATGTCAAATTTTGAGAGCTTATCCATATCCAGACCACGTCCCTTTAATGGCTCCAACTATTCATATTAGAAAACCCACATAAGGATCTTCCTCAAATCCATAGACGAAAGTGTATGGCAAGCCACTATGACACAATGGTCCTCTCCTATGATGCAAGTAATAGCCGAGGATAGAACCACATCCATAAAAGAAGTAGCCTCCAACTTATGGACAAATACTTAGAAAAGTGAAAGTAGTGCTAATGCAAAAGCCTTGAATGCCATAACTTGTGCCCTCTCATTGGATGAATTCAAAATAATCATTTCGTGTGAAACAGCAAAACAAGCATGGGACATACTTGAAATGACCCATGAGGGAACTAATATTGTGAAAAAATCTAAGATCCAAATCCTCACAACCAAATTTGAGGAAATTCATATGGAAGAAAATGAGACATTTATGGACTTCTATACAAAACTAAATGACATAGTTAATTTTATGTGGGGTCTTGGAGAAAGTATCCCTGAAAGCAAAGGTTGTGCAAAAATACTAATATCACTACCTGAACGGTTCAACCCCAAGGTGAATGCTATACAAGAATTGAGGGATACCGACAAAATGAAGGTTGAGGAATTGGATGGATCTCTTCAAACATATGAGCTGAATTTCAAAGCTTCGAAGAACACGTCTATAGCACTCGAATTCTCTAAGTCCAAATTAAAGGTAATTAATGAAAAATTCGAATAATGAGGAAAATGAGGATGATATGGCATTATTAACAAAGAAATTTTATAAAATTTTCAAACATAAAGAAAATTGATTTTCAAAAAACTTTTGACAAGAAAATGGCAATTCTAGTTATTGGAAAGCTAAATCCAAAAACACCTATTGTTACAACCGCTCTGAGTTTGGGCATCTTGCTTCAAAATATCCTAAAAAGGATAAATTAAAAAGAAGAGGTATGACTACCACTTGGGATGAATCATCAGAATCTGAAGAATCAGATCAAGGAGAAGTAAGAGATCAAAATGCATTCATGACAATAGCTAGAGTCACTACTCCAGAAGATAGTGAAACATCTTAATATAAAACTCCCGAGAGTGACTTTGAAAATGACGAAGACCTTCAAGAAGCATATGATGCTCTCTTCAGAGAAAGTTGCAAATTTACGTCGAAATTAAAAATGCAAAAGAAAAAGTGTAACGAATTGAAATTAGAACTTGAAAAAGTTGTTTTAGAAAAATCTCACTTTTCTGATTGTTTTGAAAAATCCAAACTAGATTTAAGTTTGAAAAATGTAAAACTTCAAAATCTCAAGTCTAATTATGAGAAATTGAGGATTGAAGTTTCTTCACTTCAGAGTTCAAAGGATACTTGGAATTATACCCAAGGAGACCAAAAACTAAAAAATTATTAACCTCATCTCGCCGGTATGGTGACAAGTCTAGCCTTGGCTATAACATTCATAACAATCTAAAGCCTAAGACTTCTACTCCTACCTTTGTGAAAGGAGAATCCTCGAACTCTAAAGTGGAAACTCAAAAATGAACTAAGTTTGATCACAAGAAGACTATCTTCAAAAAATTTTAAAATAATTTTTAAAAAAAAAACTTCCAACAATTTTCTGACGTGAAAAACTTTGCCAACAACCAGAGATATCAAATGAGAGAAATTAACAATCCTCCTATAGCTGATAAAATTGTGGACTTGCTCAAAAAGTTGTTGAAAGCCAACTCAAACAAAAAATGAGTAAACAGAAGAAAAAGGAGAAATCCTAACTCCCAAAGAAAACGAAAGGAAAGAGACCCTCCAAAGCCTATAACCATCATGAAGTGAGTTTCAGAGGTTAAATGTCTTGTCATCCACACAGCTTTCAAAGCAAGTAGTCATTCAAGATGGTACTTGGACAGTGGATGTTCTAAACATATGGCAGGTGATAAAGCCATTCTCTCAAATATCAACGAAATTGATGGTGGCTCAATTACATTCAGAGATGGTAGCAACTGCAAGATCATTGATCAAGGTAATATACATCTTCCCAACTTAAACCTATATTTGAAGATGTTTATATGTTTAAGGATAAAAACATAACCTTCTTAGTATATCTCAAATCTATGACAATGATCATAGTGTAAGATTTTCTAATCATGGATGTGAGATAATTAGTAAAGAAAGAAATGTGATATTAAATGGTCACAGAACTTCTGAAAATTGCTATATAATAGATGAAACTAGCTCAACAAACCTTTCATGTTACATGGTCCAAACAGACGAGACTAAATTATGGCACCAACGTCTTGGACATGTAAATTATAGATATCTTTACGAGTTGAGAAAAAGAGATCACTTGCGAGGCTTACCCAAGTTGAGTAGGAAAGAAAATAAAGTATGTGGTGCTTGTCAAATTGGCAAGCAAATTATTATAGATATCTTTACAAGTTGAGGAAAAGAGATCACTTGTGAGGCTTACCCAAGTTGAGTAAGAAAGAAAATAAAGTATGTGGTGCTTGTCAAGTTGGCAAGAAAATTAGGAGTTATCACAAGAAAGTGAACTCCTTAGCCATTACTAGACCTCTTGAACTTCTCCACATGGACTTGGTTGGACCAACAAGAACGGAGAGTAGAGAAGGAAAGAAATATTTCTTAATTGTAGTTGATGACTACACAAGATACTCTTGGGTAGAATTCTTAAGAGAAAAGACGGATGCTTTTGACGAGGTCAAAAGGCTTATTAAACGCATCCAAACTAGAAGAAAAAAAAAAAGTTGTTTGTAGTCAAAATAAGGAGTGATCATGGAACAGAATTTGAGAATAGCAATTTTCATAAATACTGCAATAACCATGATATATTGCATGAACTTTCAGCTCATAAAACACCCTAGCAAAATCGTGTTGCCAAGAGGAAGAATAGGGTGTTACAAGAGATTGCAAGTGTTATGTTGAATAGTATGAAATTGCCTAAATATCTATGGGCTGAAGCTGTGAATACTGCTTGTTATATAATCAACCATGTTTATATTAGAGCTAGGAAAAATAAAACAGCTTATGAAATGTGGTTTGAGAAAAAGCCCAGTGTAAAATATTTTCATACCTTCAGAAGCAAGTGTTACATTTTACGTGACCATGAAAATTTAGGAAACTTTGATGCAAAAAGTGATGAAGGCATATTCTTAGGATATGCAATAAATAGTCGTGCATATTGTGTTCTAAACAAGAGAACTGGGGTAATACAAGAATCTATAAATGTTGTAATTGATGATCAATCGATTAATCCCAGTCTTCACCAAAATGATGGTGATGGTGACATCATTCTGATTAATTAAAGTGAACCATCATCCAAATCAAATATTGCTAATTTTAGGTTGGTAAAAGATCATCCAATAAATCAAATTCTTCATAACCCTCTTTCTAGTGTTTAAACCAAAAGGCAAATGAAAAATATTTGCAATTATATTTGCTTTACTTCCCAAATTGAACCGGCCAACATAAATGAAGTATTGGCTTATGAAAGTTGGATTTTGGCTATGTAAGATGAACTGAATCAATTTATAAGAAATGATGTGTGGTATTTTGTTCCTAGACCATCTGATAAAAATGTTGGAATGAAATGGATTTTTAAAAACAAATCAGATGAGCTTGGGAATATTATTAGAAACAAGGCACGACTGGTTGTGCAAGGTTATACTCAAATAGAAGGAATTGATTATGATGAAACCTTTGCACTGGTTGCTCACCTTGAATCAATCAGACTGTTTATCTCTATTGCTTGGTATAAGAATTTTAGAATATATCAAATGGACATAAAGAGTGCTTTTCTAAACGGTAACTTAAATGAGGAAGTATATGTTGAATAACCTAAATGTTTTAAAGATCCTAAACTTCCTGATCACGTATACAGTCTTAAGAAAGCTTTATATGGTTTGAAACAAGCCCCTAGAGTATAGTATGAAAAGCTAACTAAATTTTTGCTATTTTCGAATGGGAAGTGTAGACAAAACTCTGTTTGTTAACAAATCCAATGATGATATCTTGCTTGTTCAAATCTATGTTGATGATAGTATTTATGGATCTACATGTGCTAATCTATCATCTAAGTTTGCAGAACTTATGAAGTCTGAATTTGAAATGAGCATGGTTGGTTAGTTAACATATTTTCTTGAACTTCAAGTAAAGCAGCTCGAAGATGAAAGTTTCATTTCCCAAACCAGGTTTGGATTTGAAACTGGGAGAAAATTCAATACTCCCATAAGTACAACACTCAGATTATCCAAGGATGAATAAGGTAAAAGTGTTGATTCCCGTCTTTATCGAAGCATGATTGATAGCTTGTTATATCTAACTGCTAGTAGACTGGATAGTATTGGAATTTGTGCAAGGTATCAATCCGATCCTAAAGAATCACATCTCTCAGTTGTCTAACGCATAATTATATATGTCGCAAGCACTGCTATTGGTCTATGGTATCCTCATGATACATCAATTCAAATAGTAGGATATACTAATGCAGATTGGGTAGGAAATGTAGATGATAGAAAATCCACCAGTGGTGGATGTTTTTGCATTGGAAACTGTCTAGTCTCCTGGATGAGCAAAAAGCAAAATCCAATACCCTTATCTACTGCATAAGCATAATACATTACTGCACGAAATGCATGTACTCAGATTATGTTGATGAGCGAATGTTGGTTGATGACGACATAAATCAAGATACAATGAACCTGCATTGTGATAACACCATTGCAATCAATATATCCAAGAATCATATTCAACACTCTCAAACAAAACATATTGACATCAGATATCATTATATACGAGCGTTAGTTGAAGAGAAAACAATTGTGCTAGAATATATTGAGACTGAAAAGCAGCTTGCAGATATTCTAACCAAACCGCTTGACAATATTAAAATTTTAAATTTAAGGTATAATATTGACTTATGTTTTATATAATCATCTTTTTAAAGCTACTATTTTTTGCTTGATTGTCTTTATTTTTGTGGTTAAAAATATTTCTGTTTTTTTTTCAGCTAACCGAAGTGGAACCGGATTGTTCGGTCAGCCAAAGGTCGCGTTGTCCCTTTTTTAAATACAAAAATCACTTTTTCCCCCATTTTCTTCTTCTTCTTCGGCTAGCAGGTGTCTCCTTCGGTCACCCCTTCTCCATTACTTGTAAGTACTTTTTGCTCCATTCTCTTGAAGTTGTGGTTTCTTATTGTCTTCTCCTTGTTATTCAACCCTTTTTCTTTAGATTTGAAAAACTTGTGTTGGTTTTTTTTATTAGAGTTGATTTTTATTTTTTTTAATCCTTGTGTTTCTCTCTCAATTGTGAGTTATGGAACGGCGAACTAAACGTGTTGTGAGGAAAGTTTAAGCCGGTTCCTCATCTAGATCAGTTCCTCTCGAAATTCGGACCATCCGTGCACCGGAGGATGACCCCAAAAATCTTCAGGATTTTAGATCCAAAAATATTATTATTAAACGGATGGTAAATCTCAATCATATCGCTGAATATGGCTTGCATGAACTTTTGTCTAAGGTTGGTTGGGAAAAGGTTCTCCAATGGGGAGGAAATGCTTACTGATCAATAGTCCAATGAATGTATTCCTCCATCTCGAAATTTACATTAGAGGATAACATCTTCTTTAAAATCAAATTCTTAAAGGAGACTTTCAATTACACCCTCCACCATTGCGACATTAATGAATATAGACTTGGAGGAGGATGGAATTCAAATTCCTCCTTTGATGGAAAAGATGTCCAACTCTGAAAAAGGATCTGTTACCCGAGCATTGTGTGGATTTGACGCAAACTAGAGATCCAGTAATGCCCTACCAATTGGAAAAAATTTTCCTGAGTATCGTGTTCTTCGTCATATTTTTACGTTCTTCGTCATATTTTTACGTCCAATGTATATCCTAAAGCCGGTAACAAAACTGATCTCACTCCATTTATGGTCCATATCCTGCATATTATTGTTGTTGGAGTCCAATTTTGTTTTCCAACTCTTATTTGTTACTCCATTATCCACTATCAAATGCAACCAAAACATGGTTCTCTTCCTTTTGGATATCTCATGACATCTATATCATAATATTTCTGAGTCCAAATTCCTTCCATTGAGGCACCGAAATCCGAACTTCCTTTTAACTCTTCTAATATGCATATGATGAATTTAAATCTTCTACCTGAGCAACATGGTGAATGTGACATTATGTAGGGAGAACAAGAAGATGTTAACATGGATGATATTTTCAATGCATTAGAGGAAGAATCAGCTAAAGATGAGGATGATTTTGATTATCATCCTTCGAATTTTGATGAGCGTTTGTCTACTCTGGAGCATCGGATGGATGCTTTGCATATTTCTTAGGAAGCTCTTGTTTTAAACCAACAGCTTAATATGAAGTAAATGAAAAAGTACTTTCATCGTATGTGCAATAGCTTGAAAAGTATTAATCTTGAGATGCAAGCGCCATCTTCTTCTGAGTCCAAGTGATGTTTAGAGTTTGTTTCTTTGAATTGTTGATATTAGTATTTTGTTTAATATCCGTACCTTGAAACTCTTGCTTAACATCAGAACTTTGCTTCTCTTGCTTTACTTTATTCATGCTTCCTTTATGCTCAATGAACTTCACCTTCCTTTGTCAACTTATCACAAAAGGGGGGAGAGATGACTCATGTGAACACAAGTTTTTTTAGTATATTTTCAGGGGGAGTAGCATATTTTTCATGGGAAGTCTTGCTAAAAGTTCATGTTCAAGGCCTTCATTATTTTGAATATCCTTATTAAGTCTATGTAGTCTTGAGTACTTGCAATGTGATGAATGTGGATGAATGTGAAATAGGATGAATGAGTAATGTGTTATGTTTTGTCACAAAATTAACAAAGGGGGAGATTGTAAGTGCTAATATTTTACGCACACAAGTAGATTGTCGATTTTCGTATATAAAATATACATTGTATGGAACTTCAGCTCAATTCAACATTTCAAGACTAGAGCGCAGCTCAACATCTCAAGATCAGAAGGCTCGGAAGAATTTCAAGAGAAGAATCAATTGTATGCCAACCTACAGGTAAAGAAGACCTTAAGAATGACCCTAGGTTAAAGAACATCTTAGTGGTTTTTCTAAGTTGTAACTTATTGTGTTATTACGTTAAATTTCAAGGTAATTCGGCTAGCTTAACCTTATCTTCGGCCAGCTGAACCATCTCAGGCTAGCCGAATTCTGTCTCGGGCCAACCTAAGATTGATTCAAATCAGATCCCACGAAATCTACTAGTCGTTGAAACAGAATCGTGAAACTCCGGCCAGCCGAAGGGATTCTTAGGCTAACCGAAGCTTTAATCCTTTTGTTATAAATAAAGCTCATTTCTTATTGTTTCAACACAAAAAATGCAGGAAACAAAAGCAAAAAATCTTCTTCTTTTCAAGCTATTTGCATTGTCTTTCATATATTATATTTTAGCTTATTCAATTCTCTTCTCAAACCTTGTTAAATTCAAATAGAGAGTGGCATATACTCAACTTGAGAATAGAAGATTGAATCTGTAGAATTTAGGATTTTTCTTTTTGAAAAATTATCTATCCATAGATCCTTCTTGGTTGTGCATACATTGATTTATTTTCATCTGAGAAAAGAAATGACTGATGCATCTACCAAAGCTTCATCTTCAAAGGCTTCACCGATATCTTCGCTTCGACTCACGTCTTAAAGAAGATACATTCTCATACTGTAAATTATTTTTACTTTGGGTTAAATGAGATTGCCCAGAAAAATTTCATCGGGTTGAGAAGTGATAGGCCCATTAAAATCACTTAAGGTTAGTTGTAATAGCCTGTGAAAATCACAAACCGTAAGAGGTTATTAAGGTTAACCTGTGAAAACCTTTGTTATAATGGAAAGCTAAAATTACGTGGAGAAGTAATTTTGAAAGTGGGGTAGGTATGTCACAGGACCAGGGTCATTAAAATTGACAGTCTCCAAAAGAGTTTGATGGTATTCCATAGTATATGTGTAATGTGCATGAAGGGGAGTCGGTAAACATTTGTTCATCCATTGCCATTTTGCTAGAGAAGTGTAGGAGAGGCCATTCGCCTTCCTCAAGGTGTCGTGGTTAATGATGATCCATGCAAGTCCGATCCAAATAGGCATACACTTTCTCTTGCTATTGCAGCTCACTAACAACTCAAGCAGTTGCCACCAAAAGAGCGAGCCAGGGTCAAAGGGAAGGCGCCTTTTGTGAATGATGATTTTCAAAAGGAAAATAGGCATGCCTCTAATGGTTTCATTGTCTGGTGCCATAATTTCTTATGTTCAACCCATACCATCCTAGCTTCCCATACCTTTTCCACCACTAATATGACTAGTGCCCACACAACTGTTCTTCTAGAATTTAAGAGGAACAAAAATCTTCGTGGATTGAATAGAGAAAGAAGTAAGAGGACTCGATTTATTAGCGAAGAGGCAAAGAAATAGATTTATCATCCCATTCCAATATGATCAAGAACGAGAGAAAGAAGTTTCAACTATCGTTGACCATGACAACAGTCACGACCATAAACAAACTCGCGAGTATGGTAGGGCAGTACGCTCTGCTCTCTCACAACCCCTACTCTAATCAAAAGATTGAAGGAGGGGGAATGCGCTAGCGCGCGCATACATTTTGAAGCCTCATAAAAGTCGTGCCCTACTCTCTAGTGACCCCGACTCTAATCAAAAGACTAAAGAAGGGGGGACGCGCTAGCGCGCATACATTTTGAAGCTTCAAAAAGAGCCATAGATGATTAATAAGGCACGTTAACCCATGCAACTACATCATTTTTAAGCAACTTGCGGCGGCTATCTTGTATCGAATGGTTTTTGGTGCTATACACCATGTTGTGAAACACCAACCCCCATTTTATCGTTTTATTTATTTATTAAAAATATTCATGTGTATGAAAGTGTCCTCCTGCCCAGATTTTTGGAGTTTGCCATGATGCATACTTTGACACTTGGCACCAATGCCATGTGTCTAGGTAACACTATATCACGACTGAACCCCCATATCAAAAGGTAATCTGAGGCATCATTGTGAAGCCTTCCAACTGTCCAACTCACTTCAACAACATATCAAGAGCTCCGATTGTGCTAATTGTCCAAGGACCTTCACCATTGTGTTCTAACTCCCCAATATGTAAGAACCTCTTTCCCAACGGCTAGCTCAAACCCAACTTCATTGGCACCTTCAAATTCAACATCAAATAAAACATAGCTACTTGATTGAAGAAACGGAGCAGACTTCAACAAGATCAATCAAGTCATCTAGAATTTGCGGCACAAAATGCAATCATGACAATTGTCGAGGCAAAGATGCTTGCTCTATGGCCACTGGCCAGTATAAGGCTTTATATTAAAATTCACATTAGTGATGGTTTGGATGAAAAGGGACTTCTTGGATTACATCAAATGGCTAAAAGGAATAAGTGACCCCTCACTGGTTGCACATTAAGTTTCAGAAAATCTAGTGATTGCATTCTTCAAACTTGGCATGAAAAGAATCAAACTGTGCGTCCTGAAGCCAATGGGGAAAAAAAAAATCTTGGTATAGCACATTAATGATATTGAACTTAAGCCCACTGTTGTAATTTTTCATTTTGTTTTCCGTTAACACTAAAGTTTCTATGTTGATTGTAAAGATCAATTGTAACTTGTAGTCGTAAGTTCAATGTCTCTGTCTCAAGTTCCCGTCTTCCTTTGATATGAAGCCCCGCAACTTTTATACACTTAGTCTCCCTCAATCCCCACCAAATCGTGGTTGCTATGGTCCAAGATAAATGTCCACTAGCATGCATTTGAGTCCCACCTCCAGAAGCTTTAACATGCATGCACCAGTTGGGGGTGGCCAAATACTTTCTTTTTATGGATAGTTGGGAGACAAATACATAGTTGAAGTTGGTAGATGTACCTCAATATTCAAAGTTTGTGTTCGTGATTTTCTTATTGTGAAGTGACCTCTACCATGCTCTCATTGGTTATGATTTACTCAGTCATTTTCAAATAGTTCCATCTGTTAATCCAATTTGTTTCATATAGTTTTCTTGTCCTTTGCAAGACGAATTTTAAGTAAGTAGACTTAGTATCATCTATAGAGATATCACCAAAATTAGGGTATGTTTGGATTCTTAATTGAATCGAACTGCAGTAAATCAATTCAAAAGCAGGGACAATCCCAACTTAATTCCTACTGATGACCCAAACCACAATTGCAATTAAAAGGAAATAAAAGAAGAAGACAATCAAATTGGACTCAACAACTGAGTGGCACTAGCCCCACATTATCCATTTCCTCTTTTACTGATCTAATTCATCAGAATTCATTCAGTTGAGTGTCCAATCCCATCCTTAAATCATCGAGTTAAAACAGTAACAACTGTGAATTCTGTTCATAATTTTGAAATACGCTTCAAACATGCATTGGGAGTTCTAAATAATAAATAATAGAATCCTTAAAACAAAACAAACAGTATTCAAGTAAAGAACAAGACATCCTTCTTTTGCTATTTCTCATCGTGCATTTGGTGCGTGTATAGATTATTGAAATGCGTGCGTGCATGCATCAGAGCGGAGCTTACATAGATAGGCGACACGGGGATTAATGTGCTCCAACTCATTGGCAACACGAAGGATAGGGGTGATGATGGAGAGGGATGAAGGGACGAGCTCACTGTCGACATCGGTGGGATCGACAGCGGTGGGATCGTCAGCAGTGGAATCGACAGCGGTGGGATCGTCCTCGAGGGTATTGAGCATGGTCGGGAACCTAGAAATCCGCCTCGAGAAGGATCTCTGCGGAGTCTCACTGGGATTCTTGGTCCCGCTGGTGCTCGCCATCCTGTGGCAATCAGTAGAGAGATTCCCCCCTTCTTCTTCTTCTTCTTCTTCTTCTTCTTCTTCTTGTGTCTGTTGAGGTCAGTATGAAAGAGAGGGGATGGGGTGGTGAATGGAGAGAGAGTGCGCATTTTAGAGGGATTTCCTTCTTTTATATTTCGTTTAATCTCTTTTAGGACTCTTTTGCTTTCGATTTCTCGGACGAACAAGCAAGGAATTAGAAAAAGCTAACATCTGATAGGGCTTCTCTCTGCTTTTGCTTTTCCTGCAACACGAGAAAGAAAGAGAAACTCCCCCCTTTGTCCTCTGAGAGTGCCTTTTTCGTATGTGCTTGGGGGCGGGAAGGGGCATTCATGCATGCGGAGGAATACTCCTGCGACTCGAAATTGGATAGATCGGAGAGGGTGAATAGCGGCATATGTGCCAACGTGGCATAAGCGTGAGATATCGGGGGTCAGTAATTGGGTCGTACGAACCGTTGATTTACAAATATTATATACACTCAGCATGTGGTGAAAGTAGGAGAAAAGTGAATGGTTACAGAGAGGACTTCGCTAGCCTGAATCCATTCATCCCGTGACGCCAATCAGGTGGTGTGTTGATGTGTTCCGCGCTGTGGGGGCTACCATGATTTATCTGTTTTATATCCACGCTGCCCATCCCTTTTTTCATGAAATAAAAAGCTCAAGTGAACCACACTCTAAGAAACGGTGATGATTGAACATCGGCGGTTAAAACTTTCTGGATTCGTGAAAGTTTTGGATTTGGTTGATATCTGTGTTTTCCCTTCGTCTAAGTTTCTGTCCGACCTTATCGCCAGGTTGAATAGCAAATAAACATTACTATGAGCTTTGGGTCCGTTGGATAGAAGGAAATGGAGGTAAATTAAGGAAATTCGATGTAAATGAAATTAGTATTTAGGTCCGTTTGATTTTCTAATTACAGGGGTAATTTAAGGTAAATGGGTAATAATTATTTACCACTGTATTTCTGGTTGGATTTCCAAGGTAATGTTGACCGCCACCTTATCATTTATAACACTCATCACCTAACCCGAGGAGAAAAATGTTAAATCATGGGGTCCACCATGATGTGTGTGCCTTATCCACACCGTCCGTCCCTTTAGCCAACTCATTTTAGGCCATGAGCTGAAAAACAAAAAGCAGATCCCAAGACCAAGTGGACCACAACACAGTAAACAATGGAAATTGAACTCCCACCATTGAAAGCTACTTGAGGACCCCGAAAGTTTTCGATCAAACCGATATTTTTGTTGCCCCTTTGTCCGTGACTGTGTGACCATAAGAACAGGTCAGATGACAAATAAACATCAATATGGGCCCTAGAGAGAAAACAGCTTTCAACCATTGACGTCTTAATGATCACGGTTCCTTAAGGTGTGGTCCACTTGAGTTTTTGATTTTCTTAATTTTTGGGTTCATGTCTTAAAATGTTTTTTTTTTTTTTAAGGATAGATGGTGTGGATAACTCACATATATCATGGTGGGGCCCACATTTAAATAAGTAATAACATAATTGTATGGACCGCTTTTCCAAACATAATTCGTGAATTTCAAACAGGTGAAATAAGTAATACTTATTCCCCTGTATTTACCAGGGAAATTAAAAATCAAACAGCCCTAAGTGCCTCTACATGAAAGTAAATGTGCAAATGAAATGAAATGTAATAATCTTATAAATGAAATCTTACGTGTGAGAGATGATTTGAAAGTAAATTAGGTGAAATGTCTTTTTGAGCTCCCTCAGAGGATCACCTGGGAAAACAAATGTGGCACTACCCACGTGTCTATCGTATACCAGACATGCCAGTGATGCTCCAAAACCATTTAAAGTACCTGCTACATCACCAAAATCACATCGATAAAATGGTCCAAACCATATATAGATTGGTCATCTAAATGAATGGTTAAAAAATGTCAGCAAGTTGCTTGTTTGTGATTGTTATGTTCGTGGCCTATTCAAGGCTCAAATTTATTTTTATTTTTTGGCTAAATTAGATATTTCATTGGGCTTATTAGAGTCAATCTATTAAATATTACATATGTACACTAATTTGATATATTAAAACTAGTTTGGAATATCATATATTTTACTGAATATATTGAAAATTTCCAATGCTTTCCAAATCCTCTCATTTACTCTTATCCAAACAAAATTTTAGGTTTTAAATGCATTCCATTTAATCCCATCCAAACACATGTTGAGTAAGCCATTTACTCTCCATTCATTTACATCCAATTCCATTACCCATTTACCTCAAGTACAAGCTCCCAATTGAGCCCTTAGGAAGGTTTCAATAGTGGGTGCCATTATCCCCACCATTTATGTTGGATGGTCCACCCGGGCTTAAATCTACTTCATTTTTGTGTCCATGCCCTTAAATAAGCAAAATAAGCTAGCAAATGGATGAATGGATGGGCTTAGTGTTTACATTCATGTTCGATGCCTTGACATAGGCCAATGAAAAGTTACCACGTGTTGTCACTACGGTTTGATACTCACAGAAATCTTACTCGCACTCAAAGATATGTTTAATGGATTTTTCTTTGACGATACACATTCAGTTATTAATATGATGACACATACCCTTATGCATGCCTTTAAGGGGAGCAAATCAACGCATGCCATGTGGCCACGATTAGTGATCCAATTAATGCAACAGTGTGCCTAGCACATCTATGAAGACTGTAACGTCCTCTTCAACCAGAACTGTGCCCTGAGGCGTCCATGTAAGATTTGATGCAAGACCGTTCACTTAAACCACTCGTTGGTGGGGTACCGCAAGTAAATTAACCTAGGATTAAACCATTAGAATGGACCAGTCTAATTATGATCGGACCAGGTGCAGGTCGTCAAGGCACATAGTTGTTTACACTTAGCAACAGCCCGTGTGGGACATGCAGCGACCAAGAATGGTCAGAAAAATCTAAAAATTTAGGGAACTGTAGATCTCACTGGGCTTGGGGTCCATTGTGGACCACGGACTCAGTGGACACCCAAAAATCAATTAACCATGTCGTCCCAGCGGCACTTGCCAAATGCAACTCACCCAAGTCCAGAATGGAAATCTGACACCTTTTAATTAAAACTGAGATACCAGGCTTTGCAGCTGTCGGATCTCTTCTACATTTACGATGAGAGACTAGAGTATTTTACTATGCCCATCCACTAAATCTGAGACCCGATCGTGGAATGATGACTGTCGATCGCAAATCGGACCCGTACGATAAAACCCTGCATTCGATCGCTCCCAAATTTTGCACAACCTTTCATTGGGCCATGAAGCACCTATTCTATAAGTTTCAAGGCCAGAGGGCCACCAGATCCGCCCCAACGACCAGAACGGACCTCATAAGGCCATTTAAAGATCAGAGCCATACGATGAAACCCCAAGTCCGATCGTCTCCAAATTTTGCATGACCCCTCATCGGGACATGAGACACCTACACACCGAATTTAGTGGCCGGAGGGGTGATGAAGCCACCCCAAAAGCCAAAATGGAATCCTAGAGGGCCATTGAGGGAACTTGTTGAAACTTAAGGCCAAAGGGACCAAGTCTAGGAAATAAAGCCCTAAGGCCCTCTTTCTCATAACTCCCCCATTACTCCAACAACCTAAGGGAAGGTGAGAGCAAGGAGAGTAAAGAGAGAAAGAGAGGGGGAAGAAGAGTAAAGGTGGATAGAGCTGGGCAGAAAGGGACCGATCCACCAGATCTGACCTGATCCGCCCCGATCCGCCTCGAACAGATCCAAAACGAAGGCCATGATCAGGGCGGATCGAGGTGGGCCAGCAAGATCCGACTGTTAATCGGATCAATTTCGGATCAATGGTCAACCCGGACCGACCCGATCCGTTATACAATCTGATTGGATTCGATCCGATTCGATTCGATTCGACCCACACATGTTTGTTTACCGTTGTTTCCTGTAATGTTGTCCACTTGAGATTAGGATATACCTCTTTTAAAAAAAAAAAAAACCATAAAATGATCTAGAAAAATAGATGGACGGCATGGATGAAGTAAATACATCATGGTGGGGCCCACGAAGCACTGACTTACCATCATTTAAATAGTGTGATGCCGAGTACCCAATCTACTTCTCTCACACGTCTCGAGGTTCCTTGAGCAGAGCTCCCTGACGACAAGGGAGCCCATCATGCCATTGCTTGGGATGTTAGGTGGGTCCCACCGTGATGTTTATCATAAATCCACACCGTCCATCCGTTTTGGGAGCTCATTTTAATACATGCTGCCAAAAATGAAATATAATCCAAGACTCAAGTGGCCCCTACGAGAGGAAACAGTGTAGATTCAATGACTACCTTCCTCTATTTTCTCTCTTCTCCAGCACACTGAACTTTGGATCCACCTATTTTTTTATATCATGCCCTAAAATGAGCCCTTATAACTGATGGACGGTGTGGATTTCTTACAAATATTACTATGGCTCACATAGCATAAAATCCACGTCCTAAGGAAAAACCTTGGGATGCAGATCGGCAGATGTACTACGTACCAGCAGGCATGGTTTGGCGTGTTGGCATCAGCAAGTTCTGTGGGTCCCATCATGAGGTATTTGTTATATCTAAACCGTCCATCTACTCGGCAGGCTCTTCTTAAGGCTTGACCTGAAAATTAGGATAGATCTAAAGATCTAGTGGACCACACTGCAAAAAGCACTGGGATTGAACATCTACCATTGAAACTTTTAATGTCAAGAATATTTCGTCTGAACCTTATATAACTCGATCCGAATCATTTTTTCAAACCGAGTCAAACTCGATTCGGATCAGGATAACAGTACAATGATTCTGATCGAGTAAATGGACCCGGACTCAATCTCGGATCTAATCGAGTTCGGGTCAAGTGTTAAAAACTTCGGACCTGGTCGAGTTGGGCCCAATCCGGTCCGACTCGACTCGATGCCCACCTCTAAAGGTGGACCATAGATCAAGGTGGGGCCCAAGGGAGTTCGACCTTGCAACTCCCTACCTCTTCTTCGAGAAGACCCTCCGCCAAATCACAAGAACCACTTCCGTTGATTGTTTAGGTAAATCCCTCACCCGACCCTTTTTCTTGAAACCCTTGAGTGAGAGAGGATTTGCATGGAGTTCTAACTTGCAATACTTGCTTTAGGGATTCCGGCCGATCAACCCCAAGATCCACACTCCTAGGTCGTTTCTCCAAGTTTTCAACGATCCATAGGTGCGGACTATTGTTCTTAGGTGGCCTAGCACCAATTTTAATATGAATCTAATGATTTTGCTTATTGGGTGATGTATTTGGGTAATCTAGAAAAACCTAGACAGGACCTTACTTTTTAGATCCTCCCCAAATCAATGTGAAATGATAATGGAATGATTGATGTTTCTCAACATGATTGGGTATGCTAATGATGGTTGCTCGTACATTTCTTGCTCGATTCATGTATAATGTTTTCCCCATGACATGTTTGATGCACTAACCCTTGTGTATACTTTGGTTTTAGGAGATATATGAATGCTTGCCTTCCTCACTAACCCACACAATACTTGCACCTTTATTTCATAATATTGTTAGCATTTGCTTTGTAGGAAAAATCTGGATTTTATGTTGAAAATTATAAATGCATGATATTGCTTATGCTAGTTGATAACCCTGATTGTTAGCATGTTATAGATTACCATCAAAACCTTTGAGTTTGTCAGGAATCTGAGGAGAATGAAGGTGGTCCTATTGGTAGGACTAACCTGAGGCTAAACCAGTAGATTGGGGCGGGTGCATGTGGGTGACAGTAGTTAGACTACATGGGTTGCTCGCACCCGATGTCGTCGGTCACGTACTCGCATCGATTCGTACGGTTTAGTCTACTTACTGACCACCCTTGTTTGTTAACCCTGTCTGCTCACGTATGTATGGAACCTGAAACACCCTTCAACCATTATACTCATTACTGACTAATTGAAGCCGATCCACCGACTCGTGAGCTGGGTATGGTGGAATGGGACACTGTATCCGAACTATCGGCTTATGCTGGGGTGACGAGCCTTCCCGTAGTGATTGTGAGTGATCCCTTTTCTTAGCACTCCCCATGTGCTTGAAGTCGGAGATGGAGAACCCGACAAGATCACGGATCACGGAGTCCTGACCTAGCACATTGAAGGGTCTTAGCATCGCAAATAGTTGAGGGTATTGAATACATGGGGTGTATCAGTTTCCCCAACCTGCTAGATGAATGAAATTAATTAAAAACTCGACTAACACTATCACATGACATCGCACTATTTAGGTCGGCGACCCGGCAATCGAGGTCACAATGAGAGAGTATTGTCATACGCGATCGTGAGACGGTGTCACTTGAGGGAGTGTTATGGTAAGGGCATACATCATATCATCTATCATGCATATGCATTAATAAGATTAGTTAGGTATTTGTGAATGATTATCTTTTATTAAGTTCATAATATAATTAATGCTTGTTACAACTTAAGACTAATAGCTCCCACTGAGTTAATCACTCACTCCCAATCTGAGACAATGTTTTAAAACACCAACTAGCCTCTCTCGTAGATGCAGGTAATGTAGAGTATGAGGAGCTTGGCGACGCAAGCCTTGACGAGGAGGACGAGCTGTCGTACTTCCAACTGATGGGCGATCCTCCATCGGCTTCGTAGATAGGGCTGTAAATGGTCGGGTTCGGGGCGGGTTTAGCCAAAACCAAACCCGCCCATTTACTAAACGGGTTTGGGTCCAAATTTTAGACCCAGACCCTTTTACTAAATGGGCGGGTCTGGGTCGGGTCTGAGTCAACCCATTAGACCCATTTATAAATGGGTATGGGTCTGGTAGAGGGAGATCCACCCAGACCCATTTATAAATGGGTCGGGTCTAACGAGTTTGGTTAAGAGAGATCCAGACCCTGAACCAAACCCGTTTAGAAACGGGTCCAACAGATCCAACGGGTCTAATGGGTCCAACAGGTTGTTGATGCATGAGAAGTGTAGTTTTGTTTTTAGCCTTGAATAAATAAACTTTTTCCAAAAACCTGAAATTATTTTAAATATCATTCAAATGGAATGTTTGTAAATGTTAAAGTTATAGAAACAAAATTAAAATTTTGAGAAATTAAACAAGATATACCTTAGGATTCAATTCTAGACCAATCCTCCAACTCATTAGAATCGTCATCCACTTCTACTCATGCAACTCCTCCTTCAAATCTATAAATTTTACACATGACATACAACCTAGTTAATAGAGATTTAGGAAAGACTTTTCCATATTAAGTTTATAAAATAAATATAAAATAATAAGAACTAAATTTACCTTCAGGAATTGCAGCACGAAGCCAATCTTGCAAACAAGTTAAAGCCTCTACAGTATCTGGGGCTAAAGAACTACGAAAATCATCAATAATTCTCCCACTAGCACTAAATGCCGACTCTGATGCAACGGTCGATATAGGAATTGATAATATGTCATAATGTAAGATATTTTGAAGCATTCATCTTCCAAAAGCTTAAAACGTCCAAGTCGTCACTTCGAGGATGTAACTGTTCATCCATTAAAAAATTATTATAAAGAGAAGAATAAAATATTTTTACTCATATAATTTATAAAGAGAGAGAGAAAGAGAATACCATCTCTTCTAAATAACTATCCAATTCAAACTTGATTTGATAACTTGTAGCAGCATCACTAACAAACGAATCAAAATCATAAGTATATTTTGCAGAGTCATGTCGAGAACTTCTGCTCTGTGATGAAACTGTACTGCTAAATGAACCAACATTCCTCTATTCCATATCACTGGAGATGTTATATGCATCAAATAATCTTTTAAGACCACTGTGAATTCTCTGCGTATATGGTTCAGTGGAACCACTAAATCCATAATGCTTCTGAAAACAGTAGTTTACCCTAAAGCTTCTGAAAACAGTAGTTTACCCAATGCATTTTATATCGTGGATCAAAGATTACTGCAATCGCCAACACCAAAGAATACTCACTCCAATATTTTTCAAACTTTGTGACCATTTTCTGGGCCATGCATTTGATAAAGTCATCATGACTTTTAACCTCGCCCATCAATTGCATTTAGATCATCCAAACACCCTCGAAGTATACATTCGCAGTTGGGTATTTAGAATTAGAGAAAGAATTGGTAACCTCATAATATACTTTTAAAGATTCACAAACAACTTTTGTCAATTCTCATTCACTTTCGCTTGGTGCTCCTTTAAAATTTGAATCACGCTCCTCCAAATGAAAAAACACATCCTTGTACACTAAGGCAGATTCTAACATCAGATATGTAGAATTCCACCTAGTAGGTACATCAAAACATAATCATTTCTTGCTTGAGATCTTTAATTGCTTAATAATTTCTTTAAAGCTCTTCAAATGAGCTTGTGATCCCTTCACATACTTAATGGCTTCACGAATTTAACACAGTGGATCATTTATAACTTCCAGCCCCTCTTTCACAATCAAATTGAGAATATGTGTGCAACATCTTACATGAAAAAACTCGCCCTCAAGTGGAAGAGTCATCTTGAATTGTTTAAGTAGTTTACTAACAACAACATTGTTAGCACTACAATTATCCAAAGTTATTGAAAACAACTTGTTGCCGATTCCCCATTCGCTCAAACAAGACAAAATAACATCGTTAAAAGCAATGCCAGAATGAGGAGGTGGAACCATCTTGAAACTAATAAGCCTTTTTTGCAGCTTCCAGTCCATATCTATATAATGGGCAGTAAGACTCATATATCCCAGTGTTTGGTTTGAGGTCCACATATCCGTTGCCAGGCTCACGTGCCCGCGCATCTCAGCAAAAGATTTCATCAACTTCATCTTTTCTTCTTGATATACTATAATGCAATCATTTTTAACTATATTCCTTGACATAGGTTTGAATTTGGGTTGCAACTCAGCCAAAAATGACCTAAAATAATAATTCTCGATATCCCTAAATGAATATACAAGCACAGTATATACTTTTGCAAGAGTTCTGTGACTGCGTTCTTGATCAAACTTGTGTGTAATAAGCTCAGGACCACCTTGATTACTTACAGCAGATCCTATAAGTTGTTGTTTTCTATCATGATATACCTTTTTTGAATATTTCGTAAGGTGCTTCTTAAGGTGGCTTGTTCCACTACTACTACAAGCAGAGAGTATTTGGTTGCAATGGTTGCATCTAGCTGTAACCACTCCATCCTTGCATAATTGCGTGAAGTCGTTCCAAACTGCCAATGTCAACTTTCTATGTTTTGAATTCGAACTAGCAGCTGTTACTGTATGTGAAGAAAGTATAGAGTCCCTACACTCCATGAGATCAAGTTGTTCGTGTTCCTTTACATTAGACATGTTATATTGCTGCATTAAATAAAATGTTTTAAGATTATTACTGATTAGAAATGAAAATGTAAAAATGAAAAGTGAATATGAAAATAATGTACATACAAGGCATGCATATAACATTCAATTTGTTCAATTAGTGCACCCCATCATAAGACAAATACATTCCGTCCATCCATTTTTTCAGATCCTTTTATGGTATGAGCCAAAAAATGAGTTAGATCCATAACCCAAGTGACCACACAGTGTTGATTGAACTTCCACTATTAAAATCTTCTTGGTGGCCACAAAAGTTTTGAATCAAGCTAATATTTGTTTTTTCCTTTCATCCATGTCTTTATGACCTAATCAACAAGTTGAATGTGAAACAATATTTGCCCCACTTTAAATTTAGACGGTTGGGATTGTTCAATAAGTGATGATCATATACATGATGGAAAACATCATTTCAGTGGTCAGGATCACAGAACAATGAACTTGATCAATGATTTTTAAAAATTAAAATGAGTGATGATCATATATACAACCAAGTGTAGGTTAGCATTAAGTCCGATCCATGTACTAACGTTTTAAGTGTGCAACGCATCTCAGCCATGAGAGATGTGGGCCTCATCATGAAAAAAGTCATCCAATTTTCAGGCAAACCACCGTGTACAAAAACAAAGGATGGTTTAGATCAGACCGACCAACTCTTTTATCCAGTGTACAAATGTGGCCCCACCTCATAATCGTATTGGCCTCTGGTGCACCCGACATCTTGCATGGCATAGATACGTATCCTTTACTTACCAAAAATCCCTCTTTCCTTTACTTGTCAAAATCCTTGTGAGATACGTATCTCACCCACGGCCAGGAATTTGTACGTATGTAGTGTACGCAAGCCGTGGGTGTAGCAAAATTTTTCTCTGGGCTATATATAGTATAAAAAAAATGAACAATTCCTAAAAGAAAGGCTTAACTGTGTACCTGATGGCCCAAAAATTGCAACAACAAATAGGTAGAGATGAAGAAGAACACAAAGTCAATAATGTTGTAGCAAAAAACACATCTAGATCCTACAAAAAAAAATATTATTTGTACACTTTGCAATATGAAGATTGAAGAAGAAAGAGATAAATAAAATAAAACAATATAAAAAATGAAAAACCTTGTTAAGATTGTATCTGTATGAATTAGAGTAGTAACAAACTTCTTATCTTTCTTAAATAGATAAGATACATCGGGAGAGGGATATAGAAAATAAGAGGAGATGAAGAGTCACTGCCACTGGTTCGTCACTTTGGTACTAATTTATGAGAAGGAAAATGGTTCACTACTTGTGTTAACCCCATCATGATTATGTAAAATCCACACCAATCACAAGGTGAGGCACCACATGCTAGAATGAGGGCCCTAAAATCAGCTTCATCCGTGATTAAAATGGGCCACACCATCAAAAGAACTATATAGGACAAAGCTCACCTTCTAAACTCTTTCCATTAATTTAGCCCACCTAAATCACATATGGGCCTAATTTTTTTAGAAATGGCTTAAGATTTTGTGTGACATCTAATGAATGGAGTGGATTTCATATAATGATCACAGTGGGCCGATTAAAAATAAAGGGTGGACCTTTCTTTCCCAATTATTTCCTTTGAGGTGGCCCACCTAAATCTCAAGTCAGCCTAATGTTTTTGTCCCGGGATTAACTAATTATTATACATCTATTGGCTAGAGTGGATCTCAAATAAACAACATGGTGGGCCAGATAAAAAATCAAGGAGGTATATCTTATTTTCAAACTAGTTTATATTTTATTTTGAAGTGGGAATGTCGTTAGTTGCTTAATATATAGGGAAGTGGGAACGCCAGTAGAATATATAGGGAAGTGGGAAGGATATGGGTCTGGGCGGGTCTCATGTAAGGTAGACTAGACCCGCCCATTTACTAACAGGGTTCGGGTCGGGTCAGGTCGGGTCTAAATGAAAGGAACCCAGACCCAGACCCATTTGACAAATGGGTCTATCCTTGGACCCGGACCCATACCATTTAGCAAACGGGTCGGGTTTGGGTCGGGTCCGGGTACCCCATCGGGTCCGCTGACCCATGTACAGCCCTATTCGTAGACGTGATTCTAAATCGCTGAGTAGTGGACTCAGTTCCATTCTTTTGGACATGTTATTCTTTTTGTGATTTTGTTGGGCAATGCCTTGAATGACCCATTTATATTCTTTTGGACGTGTATATATTTGACTTCTGACATTTCAGTAGACTAGTTGTGATCATGCTTCATGTTCCAAGTAATTCCACGCTGCACAATTAAACATGTTTGAACGCAAATTAATAAATATCGGTTATAAGTGATACCTGGGAACTTAGGAGTCGAGTGTATGCACGACCCCCAATTTTTAAGGCATTACAAGTTGGTATCAAAGCAATGGTTTGTAATTAATTGGGCTGTGGGTCATGAACTCACTAACACATCCGCTGACTTAAGAGAGGAAACACAATAGCGATACTAGAACAATAGGAAACGCAACTGAAACTTAAAATGCTAGGAACCATCCCAACACTTGAATCGACAATTCTTAGATGGAAGGTAAGACTTTCAGAGAGTTAAAATCGGGAAGCGAGAGAGAGTAGCTTCGCTAGGAAATAGATCCGAGTGTCTTACAATGCTCTGGCTCATAGATAGGAACGAGCTGAAAATTGAGTGAATAGATGTTCGAAACCATTGTCCTAGGTCAAATGAGAGAATATCGGGCCAAACTCGGTGGTCCCAATCCATTCGGGGATAGAGATCTATGGGTAAATGAATTTTTATCGAAATTAGTAAAAATGTGAATAAACTGGAGTTTTGATCACTAACTGGGAAGAATCTCACGGAACAATTAGGTTTATTGTGTAGATCGGCTTTTCCTACCCCAGGATCATATATGGCACATCCCAGGGAGCCTTACCCGCGCTCGAGAAAGAGGAGAAACAAACGTTCCCCTAGTCGGCGCGGCCCCCACCGTTACTGCGTTGCCCCCGCCCTTTGTCTAGCGGGGCGTGTGGCCCCCGCTGAATCGGCGTGACCCCCCACCGCTGCCCACGTGGACCCCCCGCCGTTACCGCGTTGCCCCCGCCCTTTGTCCAGCAGGGCGCGTGGCCCCCACTGAATTGGCATGACCCCTCGGCCGCTACTCGTGTGGCCCCACGCCTTTACCACGTGGCCCCCGTCCTCTTGTCTAGCGACCCGCGTGGCCCTGGCCAAATCAGCGTGGCCCCCCCGCGGGACCGTCATTTGCTGGCCCACATGCAACCAGAATTTGGGGTGGGGCCCACTTGCCTTGTACACTAAAAACCTTCCACCCCTCTCTCCTCTCTATTCATTCCACCCCAACCAACTCCCAACCCATTCTCAAAGGTTATCCCGAAATTTCATCTCCCAAATCCTCTCATTCCACATCACCCTTCTCCAAAAATCTCATTGTCTAGCAAATCCCTCAACTCCCATTCCTTCACACAAAACCTTCCCTCCATTCATCCCACTTCATCACTTTCAAAACTCATTCATAAAACCAACTCCAAACCCATTGTCAAACCTATTTTAAAATACATTCCCAACACCCATCCCAAAACCCACCATTTCCAAGATCCATCCCCAAACCCATTTCAAACACTCATTCTTCAAACCATCTTCCTAAACCCTTTCTTAACCATTTCCTCATTTTTCACTCTCCTCATATTCCACAACCCACTCTCAACTCTTTCCAAACTCGTTCCAAAACCCCTCTCATATCCATTTCAACTTCAAACCCCATCCTAAAACCCAAACTTCAAGCCCCATTTTCAAAACCCCATTTCAAAGTCATTTCCAACCCACATTTCCCAAACCCCCTCCAACCTTCATCTACAAAACCACTTCAAAAAAAAAAGGATCTAACAACCACTTCCAATCCATTTTTCCCAAACCCATTCTTAACCACTCCTTCTCCAATACATTCTCAAACCATTTCCAAAAATATACTCCCCAAATCCAATCCTAGACCCATTCTCAAGCCATTCTCAAAACCAACCCTAGGAACTTTCCTCCATCTCCTCCACTCCAATAATTCTTTCCCTCATGGGGAAGAAGAGACCAACTCCCGCCGAGCCGGGACCGAGCCGAGAAAGACGTAGTAAGCAGAAGGCCGATCTAAGAGGGAAGTCGAGCTCAGAGGTCTGATCTAAGAGAAGAAACAATTCCTAATTAGACGAAACGTCTATTGAAGATTTGGAAAATTTTCATGTGCACCAAGTCGCCTTTGAGGCCTTTGTGGAGGAACATTTGCTAGGTAATCACTCTCTACTCAACAGGCTTATGGAGAAGGACTGGGGCCCCATGTTTTATGGAAATGATGAGCGGGCCGATGAGGGGCAAGCTAGGGTGTTCTACACTCGAATTAGAAACCCTTAATTTGAACCCTGGGATTTGATATTATAGTACGTGGCAAGAACATCTACTTGGGGTTGAGGAATTTTCTGAAATATTGGGAGTGCCATTGGGGGAGGTGCAAGTCGACGAAACGAATCTTGAATCGAGAGAAGCCGGTGATGAGCGGACTCGATTCATGTGTGGCCGAGCTACCCAATGGAAGCATAATGTCGGCCTGTACGCAATAGCCTTGGCCCCCAAATATCGGGTACTTCACCACATTGCTACCTACAATATATACCCGAGGTTGAAGAACCGCACCGAGTGCACCCGCTACTTGGTGGAGTTCTTATATCAAGTGGGTCATGGAGCAGATGTGTGCGCCCCCAGCATAGTACTTCACCAAATCGTGAAGGTCGCAAGGGCGATACGGAAGGACGTAGCCCTTCCCTATGGCCGCCTAGCCTGCCATCTAGCCTGACAGTATGGGATAGGCGGATCGCACGAGGACCCCGTACTAACGGAAATCCTGGGTGATAAGATGCTAAACTTCATGGGATTGGGACCCAAACAAAAACAGGCTCACATCAAGGAATTCGGGGATGTCGATGAGGAAGAAGAGGAAGGCGATGAAGACAATGAAGGCAATGAAAGTGATGAGGGCGAGGAAGGAGCTGAAGACATTGGAAGGACTGAAGGGGTAAAAGAGATAGACGAAGGACCACTTACCATCCCAGTTATACACGAGCGCTTGGATACGCTCGATGCCAAGATAGCAAGGATCGAGGAGAACCAAGTCAGGCACCAAGCGAAGCAGGAGAAATGGAATAAGAAAATGTATCGGGCCATAAAGACCCTGATTTACTGCAGCACGGGAGAAGAAGTACCCCTGTCCTCGTTCGAATCAGAAGAGTAGTAGCTTAACTTCGCTGATGATTAGTAGTTTATTTAAGTTAGTTAGGCCTACTTACATGTATTGAAGGGCAATCAGAACTTTTTGCTTGACTAGGTTGTATTTCTCTTATGTTTGGAATATCTAGTGACACTTGAAACCCATGCTGTAAAATGTAAACGGCCATGCATATGACATTTTGAACTTAATATGAAAGTATGGATTGTTGTGAAATTTATTCTTCTTATCTTGAGAATGTCTTATATGTGTAATTGCTTATACTTATGAATAGGATCCATGAGCCTTGTATGTTTAAGTACGATCTTTACATAGATGATGTTATAGTACTTAACCTCTTAAGGGACGTTCTTCTAGGAAATGCCTCCATGGGGAAAAGGTAGATATGTTCGCCAACCTCATGACAACCTAATTAAGAGGGACCAGCTCCCCAAAGATTAGTAAGGTCCCCAAGGGGCGACTGGTTCCCATAACACGGGAAGCACTACCCAATAAGCGGTTCTGGATGCGCTGCCAACACAAGCCACGACATCCGCACCTCCCACCACGCCAGCTATTGACCAAATGGGTCAAATGTTTCTTCTTATGCAACAACAATAACGACAGATGTTAGCTGCTATGATGGGAACCATGACCCACAACATGGGGGTTAACAACCGAAACAACCCGTCATGGCTGCGACCACAACCAACACGGGCAACTTGTTCGAGCGGTTTCAGAGGTTCAGGCCGCCCACTTTTGATGGCACCCACCGCACAGAGAAAGCGGAATATTGGCTCAACCGAGTCACCAAGCTACTTCAGCCTCTCCACTGTTTTGGAGTGGAGAGTGTCGAGCTCCTCTCGTACCTCTTTGAGAAAGAGGTGGACCTATGGTGGAAGACCGTGCTTAGGTCAGTTTCCGAGAACCACGTATGGACGTGGGAAGCGTTTGAGAGCCACTTCAATCAGAAGTATCTCCCTTAGATGTACCAGCACGAGAGGAAAAATGAATTCCTCTGCCTCTAACAAGGAGGGATGTCTGTGGCGGATTACGAGAACTGCTTCACCAAGTTGTCACACTACGCTTTCCAGATGATCGCCGACAAGGCGATTAGAATGAGGCGATTCATGGAGGGCCTGAGGAGCGGTATTCGCTCAAAGATGTGTTGTGCGAACATCAAGACCAATGCCGAGCTCGTTGAGATGTCTATACGGGCGAAATAGGATGAGGAGTGAGTCTCATGGACCCGTTCACAGCTGGGACCATGAAGCAGGATGGAGGGACCATCCTCTTCTTTTACCGGGAAAAGGCCGCGCCCGAATTCTCCGCCTAGGCTCGCTGCCACACCGGCCCCTCCTGCACGACCTACTCAGACATACAACTACTATAAGAGGATAGGTCACTCTGAGCCGTACTGTTTTATGAGGATGAGGGATCTCGGCTTCACGCCCCCACAACGTAACAATAGACCCCCATAGCAAGCATTGTAAATTCTGCCTCTACGGACGATGGGGCTTAGCGAGCAGTTCTGTCGTCCGCCACTGTCACGCCCCAAACCCGAAAATCGGATTCATAGGAATCCTGATCACCAAATCCGGTGCCGACAGCCTCCGTAGTACCCCATTCTTGACTTCCAGTGCCCATATGCTAAGTTTTGATCCTGGGATCCCACAAGGAGGATTTTTCAACATACATTTATCTCATAAGAAGCATAACCACAAGTTTACTCAAATCACAAAAGCAACATCATCATCATATATTGACTAGTATAATCATTTGAATACAATGCTGAAAGAAAAATACATATATCGAAAATCAAAGCTCCAAAGGTCCGCTGCATGCTCCAAGCTCAACGCTGCTGCAACCTAACGTCACCTGCACACATCTATCGTGCATAAGCTTATAGAAAGCTTAGTGAGTGGTGAAAGTGTGTGAGCAGTATATGTGTGTTCAGAATGTAATATCAGATTAAATGGAGATACTGATAAGTCAACAAGCCATACAATATCAGAGTTAACATAAATACTAACAAGTCCATGAGTCATATATTATCAGAGTACGCAATACAAATCAGTTATGCTAAAGATGAGTCAAAGAGAGCCGAATATCAGATGTCGAGGGTACAATGCAATATGTAAATCCTACTAAGTCCGTCTAGGCCATATGAGTGTAGAAACATAGCAACCTAAAGTACTATATGCCTGCGGATGTAATGCGATATGCGATGTGAATGAAATGACCAAGCTGGAGTGTGAAGTCGGGATAGTAGTACGTAGTATCGCAGGCTACGGGGTCCATCACAAGGGACTTCTATCCAAACTAGTCTCATACCTAAATTTGGATAATCAGACTCATTGTGGTAGACTCCTGATCTCTGGTTAGTCGCGCGCCCAACCGAAATCCTGGCCATACGAAGGTACACAATAATTAGTTACGCACCACCAGCCCGAGTGGATAGTGAATGAATGAATGAATGAGTATGCAACTCTTGCTCAATAAGTCCACATATTAGTACGGTTCCTCTCTGTGATCATCACCGGGGTTTAGTACACTCCAAATGGCACTATCCCTCTCCCAGCGGCACAGTCTAAGTAAGCGTAAGAAACCTCACTATCTGCCTGACCAATAGTCTGCCAATACCTATCCGGCACATCGATAGCAGACCCATTCACGAGCTGGTCAAACTCAACCTAGCTATGCCCCCTACCCTCAAGCGGGTAAGGCCACACCCCCTCCTAACCAACCACGATACAGTGGGTGACGCGGCCTCCTGGTATTCGGCACTGGGGTGCTCATGTATGCACTCGGTCTCGACGTTGGGGCGTCCTCTGGTACCAAGAGGGTTTAAAAATTTTCACCCAGGGCCATCTATGGCAGCCCGATACTAGAACAAATTTTCGATGTCCCGTTTGGCCATCCACGATATGTCTGTGGAGGCTACGGCCCTGATGTCGCTAGGGCACACAATGCAAGATGCGCGAGTCATACAATCTAGTCATGCATCAATCCTATGCATACCGTGAGCTCATGTGAGATAACCTTCGTCTATCAGGGGGCCTCATAATAATTTGCCCAATGACATATGCAATGGTCAATCACATCTCATAACAAACATGTAGATGATGCGTATGGGCATGTATCATGATGCTATGCAGTCACATACTCATAATTGGTATCAATAATCGGCATTGACAATCGACCTCGACAATATGGACATTTAACCAACATTGCCCACATGGCATGACCCTCATAGAGCCTAACATACAGTGGACCCATGGCCCCACACAAGGGCCAAATATAAAACACCATGGGCCTCACTCAAGAACTTAACGCATCACGATGGACCTTTCACATGGGCCTAACATACATCACAATGGGCTACATCGGCTGGCCCTCAAATCCATCACAATGGGCCTCATCACATAGGCCTCATATACATCACATTGGGCCTTAAACATGAATTGAATACACATCACAACAGGCCTCAAATACGGGCTGCATATACATCACATTGGGCCTCAAACACAGGCCAATGCACATCACAATGGGCCTCAAATACGAGCCGCATATACATCACATCGGGCCTCGTCAATCAGCCTCGATATCCTGCCTCGACAATCGGAATCTATCAATAATCGGAATGAGCAAATTGGTCACATTAATCGGAATCGGCAATCGGTCATGACAATCAGAATCGATCAATAATTAGAATCGGCAAATCGGTTACATCAATGACAATCGGAATTGGAAAATCGATCCGTCAATCGGAATCGGCTATCGGTCATGACAATCGGTATCGATTAATAATCGAAATCAGAAAATTGGTCATGACCATCGGAATTGAAAAAAAATCGGTCTGTCAATCGGAATCAGCAATAAGTCATGACAATCGATATTGATCGATAATCGGAATCGGTAAATCGGTCACGTCAATCGGAATCGGCAATCGGTCATTACAGTCGGAATCGGAAAATCGATCCGTCAATCGGAATCAACAATCGGTCATGACAATCGGTATCGATCGATAATCGAAATCAGCAAATCGGTCATGACCATCGAAATCGAAAAAAATCAGTCCGTCAATCGGAATCGGCAATCAGTTATGACAATCAGTATCGATCGATAATCGAAATTGACAATCGGTCACATCAATCGGTCATGACAATCAGAATTGGAAAATCGGTCCATCAATCGGAATCGACAATCGGTCATGACAATCGGTATCGATCGATAATCGAAATCGGCAAATTGGTCATGACAATCAGTATTGATCGATAATCGGAATTAGCGAGAATAGGCCTAACAAGGCTTAAGGGAAGGTCACGATGTGGACATTCAACCATCATTGCCCATCAATGTGGACATTTAACCAACATCGCTTCCAAGCAGTGTCCCACATAGAGCCAAACATAGAGTGGGCCCATAACCTCACACAAAGGCCTGATATACATTGCAATGGACCTTACCAAATAGGCCGGAAATATATCATATTGGGCCACGACATATGGGTCGTAAATACATAACAAGTGGGCCTCAAATATACCTCACAGGTGGGCCTCAAATAGCTAACAGGTGGGCCTCAAATATACATCGCAGGTGAGCCTCAAATAACTAAAAGGTGGGCCCTGCGCCTGGGCCTCAAATACATCACATGGACCGCATCATATGGGCCGCACCAATGGGCCAACATACATCAAATGGGCCGCATTATATGGGTCGCACCAACTACACCACTTTTTTTTTTTTTTTTTTTTGAGATCATTTTTGAGCATTATCCAAACAATGAATCAGATCCAAAGATCATCTTGACCATACCACAAATGGTAGTGGTGATAATGATTCCACGGATAAATTTCCAACGGGCCCACCATAGTGTTTTATCCCCCATCCAGTCTAATCATAAGGTCACAAAGGCCTGGATTAGAGTAAAAACAAATATCATATTGGTTCAAAACTTCCTTAATCCCAAGAGTTTTAATGGTGGACGTTCAAACCCGCGGCTTTCTATAGTGTGGTCCACTTGATAACTGGAACTGTCTTATTTTTAGTCTCAAGCCTTGAAGCGAGCTAACTAAATGTATGGACCGTTTGGATGAATCACATACATCAAGGTGGGGTCCACACACATGGCGCCCCCATAGAGTTGAATATGCTTCTTTCACCAAATGGAATGGACAGTTTGGATGCATACGTGCATCAGTGGGCCCCCATGGAATTGCTGACCAAATACAGCAGCAATAGCTGCTGGGTGGGTTAACTGGCCACCGCGCCTAATGGATGGATAGTAGGGATATAACACTTATCTCATGGTGGGGTCCACATACGTGTGACCCACCAATTAGATGGACGGCCTGAAATGCAAAACGTGCATCACGGTGGGATTCCCCAACCTCGACCAGATGGAATGAATGGACGGTTTGGATATATGCATCAGGGTGGCCCACCGTTTGCACGGTGGATCGAACACAGGGGAGTGGGTGCCGCTACTTGCTGACGTCAATACATCAGCTATATAGCTGGTGTATGGACATGTAGCCAACCCTCTTCAACGTGGACAACTAACACATGGGGCCACAGCAATGTACTTATTTATATATATATATATATATATATATATATATATATATATATATATATCAATGGCGGAGATCGCCCAGACCTACCGTCCAGACCCATGTGGACGGTGATGGTTTACTCATTAAAGGTGGGTCCCACGTGGGAGTGGCCCACCATTATCTCGGTTTAACTTATAATATAATATATGTTACATAACATTATATATTATATATATGAATACATTTTAAAAAGGCAGAGGGCTGCCCAGACGGTGCAGATTTTATTTTAAAGGTGGGTTCCACGTGGAAGTGGCCCACCAGCATAAGGTGATATAATATATTATATTATATTATAAAACAATATATATAATATTTATATGTGTACGTGTGTGTGTCTGAGAGGCCAGCGTCCAGACCCTTTGGACGCTGGATGGATGGTTGGATGGAAGAATCACATCCATCATGTTGGGCCCCACAAGAATGGACGGTCAGGATGAGGTCTATGTAGCAGTTGGGCCCACGCTGCTGCGTCAACGCAACAGGTGGGTCCCACATAGGGCCCACCATCATAAATATTATAATATATTATATTATAAAAATATTTATTTTGTCAGCTGGTTAGTACACTCCACTGTAAGTTCACCTCCTCCATTAGCACGTCCAGCGCCCTTGGACGCTGGACGGATGGTGGATATGTATGTAGGTCACACGAATGGGGCTCACCACTGGTGGGTCCTACCGTCATGCTGTGTGGATGGTGTGGATGTGCCACATCATCACAGTTGGTCCTCATCAGTGTGGCCCACCCAATTGGGATTAAGCTTATATTTATATTTTCTCGTCACCCATTAAGATACAACCCACATGGCCGACAGTATAGATCCAACACGTCCATCAAGTGGGTCCCACGAAGGTGGACAACATGGATAAGTTACATACATCATGGGGCAATCAACAAGGGAAAAAGAGAGAGAGGGAAAGAGAGGTGAGAAAATCGTGAGGGGGGGAGGGGCCCTGCCACTATTGGCCCTCCTTATACATGCATACATCAAGATGGGTCCCACATATGTGGGCCCTCAAATCACCAAAATCAACAAATAAAAGCACCCACCTTTGAACTCCTCTTCTTTCTTTTGCCAACGCGATCTAGAGCTCCAAAGGATGAACTTCAACGGTTGAGATTGTTTTTGGAGGGTGGGGATGGGAGATAGGAAGTGGGCCACACAAAGCCTCTCATGGAGCTAGGAAATGCCTTGGACGTTGGCTTCTCTTGGGAGTTACTTGAGTGAAGAGAGAATGAGAGAGAGACATGATAGGAGAGGAGTGATGAGAGAGAGGGATGGTGGAGTGACATGAGTGGTAAGGTACTCCCATATTTCTGTTGGTGGACACTGGGTCCACTGCTTCTCTCATATCGCATGCAACCGTCGAGCATCTAAGACTGTGCCCTACCCCCTTTTTAGGGGTAAAGATCATTGCCGCCGCCAACACTTATTCAGAAGCAACAAAGGTATGTCGTGATTGCCCCATCGACTTGGGATGCAAGGTGGTGTTCATGGACTTGATAGTGACCAAGATCTTCCATTACGACGTCATCCTAAGCATGGACTAGTTGACTGTGATGAAGGCGGAAATCGACTGTGACACCTTATCGGTGAAGATATATGAGGGCGAAGGTGCCACCTACATGTTCTCGGTACAGGTCAGCCACGATCATAGAATTTTATGTTATGCTTCATTGGAGGAGGGTTATGATGGACCCTCGATAACATACACACCCGTGGTCCAAGATTTTTGGGACGTGTTTAAGGCCATACCTGGGCTTCCTCCTTAATGTGGGATAGACTTCATGATCAATCTGACACCGGGTGCCACGCCCATTTCCTTTCCTATATACCGCATGCCCCCATGTGAGATGGAAGAACTAAGGTCTCAAATTGATAAATTGCTAGAGTCAGGCTTCATCCGACCCAGCGTATAGCCATGGGGGTTCCCGGTCTTATTTGTGAAGAAGAAGGACGGCTCATTGTGACTGTGCGTAGATTACAGGAGATTGAACCAAGTGATGGTTTGGAACAAATACCTGTTGCCCAGGATTGATGACTTGTTCAACCAGCTGAGGGGTGCTCAATACTTCTCAAAAATCGATCTACAATCAGGGTACCATCAGCTGCGAGTTAGGGATGAGGATATACAGAAAACGGCCTTCAAAACTTACTTTGGCCATTATGAGTTCCTAGTTATGTCTTTCGTGCTCACCAATGCCCCAACAGTATTCATGGATCTCATGAACAGAGTCTTCAGGCCATTCTTATACAGATTCGTCATTGTATTCATCAATGACACACTAATTTATTCAAAGAGCCGTAAAGGGCATGAAGGACATTTAAGAGCAATCCTTGAGACCCTTAAAAAGAATCAACTGTTTGTGCAATTTAGAAAATGTGACTTCTGGAAGGAGGTCAAATTTTTGGGACATGTGATGTCCAAGGACGGTATATCTGTTGATCTCGCCAAGGTGGCGGTTGTACAAGATTGGAAGCAACCGAAGTCAATTACGGAAGTGAGGAGTTTCCTCGGTCTCACAGGTTACTACCGAAGATTCATTAGAGACTTTTCAAAAATAGCCCAGCCGCTATTCTAGCTTACATGGAAGGACCTCAAATTTGTCTGGAATGAGAAGGCAGAGGCGGCCTTCTAAGAGTTGAAAGATAAACTGACGTCGGCAACTGTGCTTATGCTACCTGAGCAAGGGGTCAAGTACACCATCTATACTGACGCCTCTCTTGTGGGCTTGGGTTGCGTACTTATGCAGAAGGACAGGGCAATCGCTTACGCATTTCGACAATTAAGGAAACATGAGGAAAACTACCCTACCCATGACCTCGAACTTGCAGTGGTAGTATTTGCACTGAAGGTATGGAGACACTATCTCTATGGTGAAGAATTTGAGCTATTTTGTGACCATAAGAGCCTCAAATACATCTTCACTCAAAAGGATCTGAACATGAGACAACGTCGTTGGATGGAGACGTTGAAGGACTTCAAGGTCGATGTCTTGTATCACCCTGGCAAGGCCAATTTGGTGGTGGACACCTTGATGGTGAGAGAATGAGACCTGGTAGAATTTATTCGAGACTTCGACATGAAGCTAACCATAGAGGATCCGTACGAGATCATAGCCCACATTCAGGCCCAGCCAATGATTAATAGTAAAATCATTGAAGCCCAGGAGGGCGATGAGTTATTGGGAAAGATAAGAGAAAGAGCAAAGGATGAGGTGGAGTTCGAGTGGTGGATCGGTACTGACGGGGGATTGTGGTATCGAGGCTGCCTTTGTGTCTTAAATCTTCAGGGGCTACGAGAAGAGGTCCTAAATGCCGCTCACAACTCCAAGTTGGCGATGCATCCTAGTAGTACTAAAATGTATTGGAATCTGAAGCAAAACTATTGGTGGGACAACATGAAGAAAGAAATAGCGGAGTATGTGTCCCCATGCTTCACGTGTTAACAAGTCAAGGCTGAGCATCGCTGACCACTGGGCCTTTTGTAGCCCATGCCCATAGCAGAATGGAAATGGGACTTCATATTAATGAATTTTATTTCCAGGTTGCCTAAGACTAGGAAGGGGCATGACTCGATATGGGTGATTATGGACCGGTTAACCAAATCAGCCCATTTCCTATCGATAAAGACTTCTAGCTCTGCTGATGATCTAGCCAAGCTGTATATCAAGGAGATAGTGCGGCTCCATGGTATCCCATTGAAAATTACGTCGAACCGGGACACTCGATTCACGTCGATCTTTTAGACGCGTATCCAAGAAGCCATGGGAGTGAAGTTGAAGTTTAGCACCGCATTCCACTCACAGACAGATGGGTAAACTGAGCGGGTGAATCAAATATTGGAAGACATGTTACGGGCTTGTGCACTGGACTTTCAGGAGAGTTGGGACGACTGCCTCTCGTACGTCAAGTTCACCTATAACAATAGCTTCCAGGCTAGCATTGGTATGGCGCCTTACGAGGCTTTGTATGGGCGTCCGTGCCGAGCCCCGCATTGTTGGGAGGAAATTGGCAAGAAGAGTCTACTAGGGCCGAACTTAGTACGGATTACGACCGAAAAGATTAGAATTATCTGGCACCGCCTCTTGACAGCTCAAAGCAAACAAAAGAGCTATGCCAACACTAGGTGGAGGGACTTGAAATTTGAAGCTGGAGACCACGTATTTCTCAAAATCTCCCCAATGAAGGGTGTTGTACGTTTCGGCAAGAAGGGAAAGCTCATGCCACGAATCATTGGGCCCTTCCAGATTTTGGACCTCGTAGGTATAGTTGCTTATCGCTTAACCCTATCTACCCCACTCGCTGGAGTGCACAATGTCTTTCATGTATCAATGTTGAAGAAGTACGTCCTCGATCATTCGCATATCATCAAGTGGGAACACGTAGAGCTCAAGGAAAATGCCACGTATATTCTCCGACCCACTCGAATACTGGATAGGAAGGAGCAACTCCTACGCAACAAAGTCATCCCATTGGTTAAGGTCCTATAGACCCATCACGATGAAAAAGAGGCCACTAGGGAGACAGAAGCAGAAATCCGCAAGCATTACCCAAGCCTACTTTAGCAATACGAACAGGTA